>JAMKCH010047970.1:0-34390 GCA_023653785.1 Ophioderma brevispina
TGAGTGCAACAAGGTCGTAAGTGCAATAGCTGCCATGTGATACATCTTTATGCTGCCATGTATTAGGATAACTCTCCATTTATCTTTCCTTGAGTCAGTGGTTCTTGAAATGGTTCTTCAGGTGAAGAATTACTTTGTCGCCTGAAGAAATATTTCAAGAGCCACTGACCGAAGACTTGGCATAATAGTATGTTTGATGGGAATTTCTGAAAAATGGCAGCTATTGCATTTATAAACGTGTTGCACTCACATAATGCTATCTAGGCAGGTTTCATGTTTAAACACACTATTGTCAGTGGACGTCAGCTATCAACCATTTTGATTGAGGCTTACTATTTTTTTCGCAAAATGAAATGTGGGATCAGCTTCACCCAGTGGTTTACATTCACTTTATTCCAATGTGTTAAAGGTGCAACGAGAGATTTCACATATCAGGTGTCCCTAAAAAAATCGAAAGTACTAATTTTTGCCCTGATGTAAAGCTTTCCATAAAAAATAACCCCATCTGAAAGGATTAAGCTGAGAAATGTTTCTTTCATACAAAAATTTTTTGAAATTTCTAATTTCGTATAGGAGCAAATACGAAATTCAGCCTATGGTTTACATTGAAATATCAGCAAATTTGAATCACCCTTTTCTCTCTTATAAGGCATTTCTGTAGCCAAATACAAGGTAAGAATCTATTGAGTGTCTAGTCTATATGAAATTACTATTATGACACAATATTTGGGTGCCTTAAAAATCTCTCGTTGCACCTTTAACTTGATGTAAAATGGAATAATGCATGTAAACCAATGGGCGCAGTGAGCCTTTTTAGTTTCATTTAACAAAAAATAATACATAAATGTATAAACCCATTTTAAGGGTTTTTTTCTATAACCTGACCAACCTGACACCTTTTTTCTGACACATATGAATTCAGAAACCCTTCACGGTATAAAGCACAGATTTATTCTGTTAAGGTTTCTGAATTCATAAGCGTGTCAGAAAAAGTGTGTCAGATGGGTCAGGTTATGGAAACTCCCCAGTTTGAGATGATATTAAGGAATTTACCTCTATACCAGTGTCAACACACGTGATAATACAATGCATGTGCATGTAGCTATACTTCAGCCACTGGAGAACGGTTTTCCTTCAGTGTACTTACAGAATTTGGCAATATTTTCAAGAATTACAACCAATTCTAATTTAAAGGCAGAGATTTCAATATATATATATATTTGTATACTAATTAAAAATAGTCAACTAGAACTAATTAGAATCCCCTAAAATGCCCAATTCCAAAGTTTGAGATGAATCAGATTTTTCATTTTAATGCAGTCAGCAATTTATGTATAGCATAACAGTACCATAGGATACTGTGTATAACAAAAATTCCAGATCCAGAAATTTATTACAGAGTTGTTATTTCTATAATTATGAAGGACATTGATTTGAGCTTAGCTATTTCACAGTGATTCGTATATGGACAAGCATTATGTATATGCAAAATATGAAATTTGTTAGAAAATTGAGAGCGCCATCCCCAGGAAAACTGTGTCAGCCTAAAACCAAAATAGGATTTGTTGGTTTACCCAGATTTTAATACAACACACTTTATGTATTTCATGAATCCTTGAATAAGCTATGACTTATCTTGGATCTGTCTATCCAATATTTGTGACCATCCACCACAGATGGCTAGCAATTTCAGCAAGTCATATTGAAATGGACACCTTCCAGTTACTGTTTTACATGTTCTATTATTGACAAAGGAATCCAAATAAATTCCTTGATTTCATTGCAGTCTAGTTCTGTGAATTTTGTTTATGATCAAACAATGGACTGCATTGTGTTACAGATCAATTCCATTTCTTTGTGGCACTGGCAGATTTTTAACAAAATATGAAATTTCTTCAATTTGCTCTGAAATGATAGTCTAGGCCCTTGGAAGAATAGAGACATATTTTACACACACACACACACAAAAAAAAGGAAAATAGATATGAACCTTCATAAAGAGGCCAAGACATCCAGTAATCTGTAGGCCAAATTTTGAGTTGTTGTAACTTTAATCAACAAATGTGT
The DNA here is from genome assembly GCA_023653785.1 of Ophioderma brevispina. Classification (NCBI taxonomy): domain Eukaryota; kingdom Metazoa; phylum Echinodermata; class Ophiuroidea; order Amphilepidida; family Ophiodermatidae; genus Ophioderma; species Ophioderma brevispina. The sequence goes on from JAMKCH010047970.1 coordinate 2,068, forward strand.
CTATTTCGTGAACATCACAGACTCGTACTCATTGATATTAAAACCACAAAGGTTATACCGGTCAAACAGGGTGGATGCTGAGGGAATCGACTCCAACACGTTTTCTGGTGTTTCATGCCATGCCCCGTCATCTGTTGAATAAATTCACTCTGGAGTAATTTTATTATAAAATCGTTCTTCTTGTGGGAAAATGTGTTTGTATATAAGTGCTACTCTTAGCTTTATTTAAATTAAAATGTAGAAAATCAGGGGCGGATCCGCGCCCTGAGAAATGCCAAAATTACTGGGGGGCTGGAAGGTAGTTATGGTAAAAAATTGGCTGATTTTACAAGATTTGGCCAAATTACCAGGGGGTGCGTGCCCCAAAAACACCCCCTGGATCCGCCAGTGAAAATCAAAGACCCACTCCAAAAAGCACCCAGTAGCAATCCCTTATTACTAATAATAGTACAAATTTCTACAAAACGTAGGAAGCGCTATCTCTGGAGGAACTCATATATTAACCATGTCTATGTGATGCTCAGCTCGTTCTTGTTTCTGTTTGGCTTGGTCCCATTTCCTTGCTGTAAAATGAGAAGTGCACATGCATGATAATTTATCAAGGTTCACTGCATATTAGGGAATTAAGAATTTTAGTTTATTGATTAAAAAAACCATGTTGGATCAATTTGAAAAGCCTTAGTTTAGAGCTGAATTGATAAATTAGGCATAAATATCAAGTGATAAACCTAGTTCATCAACAAATACTCTGTCCAGCTCGAAGTATGAAGTATCGACGCGGGCGTATACATTGTACCGGCAAAGCACAAGCGCACTGCAGCTGAAAGGCGGCACTGGGTATACGTGCGCGTCGTCACTTCATACTTAAAAAAATCTGTAAACCGCCAATGGCAGTATGGATGGATTGCTTTCCCCCAAGGGTATGTGCAGCTCTGAGGTGTTGAATAATATGGTGACAATTGTGATGTATATTCATACATGAGCTTTCAGTATCTCCATACAGGCAGACTAACTACCCGGGGAGACCCTGGGGGAATGGATTACATGGTTAGTAGGGGCTTGTGTCCTCCTGCAATCTAAGTTTGGCTACTCTAGCTCATCTAGAAAAAAAAGTTATGGCAAAATGTTGACCTTTTTTTAGAAAATGTTGACCTTTTTTGACATTTCCCACCCCCTGTCAGACCTAGGGGAGGACACTGGGGGAATGAATGACATGGTTAGTAGGGGCTTGTGCCCTCCTACAATATATAAGTTTGGCTAATCTAGCTCATCTAGAAAAAAAGATATGGCAAAATGTTGACCTTTTTTGACATTTCTCTACCCCCTGTCAGACCCAGGGGAGGACCCTGGGGGAATGGATTACATGGTTAGTAGGGGCTTGTTCCCCCTACAATATATCTAAGTTTGGCTACCCTATCTCATCTAGAAAAAAAGATATGGCAAAATGTTGACTTTTTTGGGAAATGTTGACCTTTTTTGACATTTCCCACCCCCTGTCAGACCAAGGGGAATGGATTACATGGTTAGTAGGGGCTTGTGCCCTCCTACAATATATAAGTTTGGCTAATCTAGCTCATCTAGAAAAAGGTTATGGCAAAATGTTGACCTTTTTTGGAAACGTTGACCTTTTTTGACATTTCCCACCCCCTGTCAGACCCAGGGGAGGACCCTGGGGGAATGGATTACATGGTTAGTAGGGGATTGTGCCCTCCTACAATATATAAGTTTGGCTAATCTAGCTCATCTAGAAAAAATATATCGGTCCTCGGACCGCTTGTGTCGCCTGTCGTCGCGGTTAGTGAATGATAGGCCTGACATGACCTTTGGCCTTGGACCTCATAAACAAATGAGGGTTTGCATGTAAACTCCATAAACCAAGTTTGGTTTCAATTGACTTCAACTTTTCAAATGAGGTTAATTTTACATTTTCAGCCTATCTTACAACTTGACCTTACATGACCTTTGACATTGGCATGTGACCTTTGACCTCATCAACAAGTGGTGGATTCCATGTTGCACCTATGACTGAAGTTTGGTTTCAATTGAACTTCAACTTTTCAAATGAGGTCAATTTTACATTTTCAGCCTATCTTACAACTTGACCTTACATGACCTTTGACATTGGCATGTGACCTTTGACCTCATCAACAAGTGGGGGATGCCATGTTGCACCTGTGACCCAAGTTTGGTTTAAATCCATCAAAGTACAGGCAAATGTTAAGTGATCCCTATGTGTCTTCTGTCTTAGGGCAGGCAACACAAAAAGGTTATGGCAAAATGTTGACCTTTTTTGTGTCCAGACACACACACAATCTTACATACATACATACATCCAGACATCAATGCCATTTCATAAGCCGGATTTTGCTACGCAATCCATCCAAAAAGACAAAGTATAGTGTTGTTTTTCGTTTCCCCTTCCTCCTAGCAACACACACATGTTCATGAATGTATCAAGTTGGTATACTACCACAAGACTTTGATTTCTTTATATACTCTGTTAGACCAACAAAACTGAATTTGCAATCGGTAAAGCAAATTAAAATCATCTCCCAACAAATTACCTTTATAGTACATATCGAGTTGTTGTCTTAACCGGACTTGTTTCTTCTTCTTTTCCTTCTATTTTCCTGCTCCTCTGGCTCTTGCTTTTCGCATCACTACTCTATCAATTCTTCCTCTTGTTCCATAAAATTACCAGTGTGAACTATAATGTTAGAACACCTTAACAGAATAACCTGTGAACAAAATCAGTAAGGTCTCGGAATGTAGCCCCATATAGCGATTGTATCACAATGACACATCTTGGCCCAAAATCGCTGGCCGGGCCGTGGATACCGTCGTAGCGTGCTATCCCCGGTCATGGGCCTGGGACCCAAAGGGCCTGGTTGAAGACCGACCACAATTTCTGACTTTTCTCTTTCTCTCTTCCTTATTACTTCATAAAAAATCCAAGAGGGAAAAATTTGGGTGAGGCTTGTCTAGCATATTTAAATTGTTGACATCAGTACTAAGTCAGCATGCTCTCGAATCCAATCAATACTAGGATACTAGAAAGAACCTAAGGTGTTAAGGCATTCCTCATCCCTCTGATTACATCATCTGCAGATATAAGGTCTGGTGTGCTCATTGCTACAATTGGATATGTTTGCATACACGAATTAGAGATGTCAGGTTGTTTGTAAAAACATGAAAAGTTGGTGAAGCACTTGCAGTTTCCGTTTCTGTTCTCGTGAGTCTGTGGTATGAACAACCACTCGATGGATTAGGAAGCCATCACAAACATGTGTGTTATTCCCAATTTCATTTGAATCCAACTCCCTTTCCAACGATAGCCGTAATGTGTGTATACATAGCCCCATAGAGTACTGTACCAACTATTTTCCGGTTACCATAACCACCATATAAGCTTGTAGCATCAAAATGGGGACGAATTCAAGCAACAATATTTTGGCAGATACTATAGGAAAATACATGGTTTTATAAATAATGATACCAAATCCAGTTTTGATGGTGTGAAAGTTGGGGTGGAGGCGTAGTCCTGCTGAGCAGGACTCCTCCCTTATGTAATTATCATCATGCCCATTAACTTCTCAATGGAGGAGGCTGGCCCAAATATGTGTAACTGATATGACAATGTTGTCTCACTTCTCACAATATTTTCACCTTCATCGACTAATATTACCTATTCCACCTTGAAATTATTCCTTAGAGTGTTATATCACCAACAGGATTGTCGTAAATATCTTCATCAACTTTAGATGAATTGAAATTTAGAAATTTTCCGACTTGTACTTAAGATTCGGACCGGTGACTAAGTCCTGATTTTGTATTATTGTCTGTTCAATTACTTTAGATGTTCGGTTTTAAATGAATTATTTTCAAAAATATCGTTTTTCAAAACATATCATGAAAGAAGGTTTGTTATTCATCGTGGACCGCAGCAATGTCTTGGGTTTCCACTTAAAACATATTCTTCTTTGGATTTTTATTCAATTTACACTGATTTTATTGGCACGACAACAAACTGGGTCCAGGTGAATATTGCCTTTTGACTCTGAAACTTTTGTGGCAGACTCATTCACGAACTAGGGTGCTCAAGCAGGTATCGACAATTATTGATTCTGGACCTTGCTTTGATTTCCGGTGTTTGCGCGTGCATTATGCAGGGCATTTTAATGATCGTTGAAATACTTTTGATAGAGGTCCCCGCCTTTTTTTATTCAATTGGTTGCGAACAAGGATCACATCGCTCTCATGTATTGCCGTCCATTCAAGTTAATGCTGTTTTAGCTGTGTAGAACATTGGGTATCTCGTATGTATTGCAAAATTCACTGCAATAAACAACGTTTCGGATTTGAACCTGTTGAACAAAGTTGGCATTATTCTTTTTCATACCAGTCAAAGGTGGCGGACAATAGGCCCTATGTAGCCTATTGGTGGTGAATCATCCTCCTCCGATGACACTTTTACTACCTACCAATTGCGTCGAATGGAACTTCCACAAAACGTAATTACAACGTAATTACTAATGGTTCCAAACCTTTATTCGCTCTTTTTCAAAACGAGGGTGAAAACCAGATTCATAGCTTCGAAGGTTTGAAATGGTCACATTCCTTTTGTCATGTAAAAACGTCTTAGTCCAAGATACCCAACAAACCCCTTTCTTTTTGATGAATTTATTTCAAAAACTATATTTTTGGAAATAAATGATACAATCGGACATCTAAGTTAATTAACAGACAGTACAGGTGCTTAAATGAATCTTTAGCTTGTATTTAAAATTGGCTATCTGGTGCTTAAGGTAGAAAGGTTTTTTAGCGAAAGCACCGGTGATATGAAAATTGGATGGTGACCTGTTGTCAGTGGTCAAAATTTGAAGCTTACACAAAAATGTCCATGCTGATACACTAATGTTTTGGGACTTCACATATAGACTGGTTAAGCATACTGTTAAAGAAAACGATCAATTTGAATCCCAATTTATTGGGACAGGTGGGGCTGAGGCTCATAGGTGGTGCCCCTTTAAATGATCCACACAAACTTGTTTAAAATACAAGTGCTGTACTTGTTACATCACAATTAAGCACAACTTTAGATGATGTCCCTGGGAGGCATCTTTCAGTTTTACTAATTACTATAAAGTTTAACCATTGAAATGTTACAAAGTAAGAAGCAAATTAAAGTAAACAGCTTCAAAAAAGGAGGCGCTGAGGGAACGGTAACATACGTGTAATCAGTTACTCTCACGGACTGTCATGCCTGTTTTAGAATATAAGCCTTTTGAAACTTTATTTGTTTTGAGTGAATTTACTTTTCAGGTTCCAGCACCACCTGTTTATTCATGTTTCACAGATCCTTGACTTGAGAAGTCTATGCACAAAATTTTTAGTGGATTCTGAAGTGTGTTTGGGGATGCCACTGTGCAGTGCTTAAGTTGTCCAATTACAAAGACAAGAACAAATACAAATTGTGGTGAATTTCTTGTAAAAGATTACGAAACGAATTTGCAGTAAGATTTTGGCCACACATGGATACTATTTAAAGCTAATGATTAATGATAAATACATCTCAACTTTCTTTTAGATAAGTCAGGGCGGGGAGCAAGGTCGATAACAAAATGAGGCTGAGCTAGTTTCCAAGCATTGCAATTTACCCAAAATCACCTCAAGGTTTGATATTCTCACAAGATTTCCCTAAACTCAAGTATGCTATGCATGAGTATGATGTGTGTGAGTGTAAACAGCTGATGCACTGGCAAAATAATGATGTTTACCAAACTCACTTTCAAGGTAACAAAGAACCAAAGTGAGACTACGATAACGAACAGGGAAAGGTTGTGGATTCATTCCAATGGTCTATGTGAACCTCTGGAGGTAGTCCATGATTTTCATTTGCCATTATTCTCCTCTTGAAGTACAATTTGTAAAACACTAATGAAAACGGTGAATATCGTGTCACTGCCAGTTGCAGTTTTACTCTTGACTACTGTGCAGTCTGCAGTCACTTGGTGATTTTGTCTGGCAAAGTTCACTACTTGACCAGTCCCACAAAATGACAGAGACGTTTAATAAGTCAAGACAATTACTGCAGACTGTCTTGATCATGAAGCAAACATGACGTAAAGTTCGTCCTCTTCTGATGGTGATTTCAGTGCTTGAAGACAAAGATTAAGTGACGTGATTAACGAGCGTCAGTAGTAACTGATAGCTTGCACGATATCAGATGGAATGGTCCAATCTCCATTTTTGTTGACAGTTTGCAATTAAGCACCAGAGAGGCGTAGAGGGCAGTAGCACTTTTTAGCAATACTGTCTGCAATCAAATGTTGTTTAAGTGATTAAAATTAGGATTTAAGGACAAGAGTTTTTTAAAAAAATAACATCAATTTATTGTGATATATTTTACAATGATAAAAGCAAGTAAGCAATTGTGTATTTGATGGTTCTTAGGGAAATCCAGGGACCGTCTCATCAATCTCTCTAGAAACACCGGTAAATGATCTCAGGGGACTTCGCCAAGTTGTCGCCAAAGATTTTTTACCGTCGGAAGGGGAATCTCGCGCAAGAGGTAGTCAAAGGTCAAAATGTATCATTGTGACGATATCTTTCATTTGGAACTATCGAAAAGACTAAAATGGAGAAGCTGTAAGATTAATTTTTTGGAAAGCTTTAAAAGACTTTTTTTCGTTATTGTGGTGCTCCATGAAAATGTTGTTGCAAACTGCCAATTCGAAACCCAGAAGAGCTAACGACAGGGTGACGTCCCTGCCAATCAAGCTGTGGATTCTATGTTAGAGCTGTTATGTTACAAATGTATTCGATCGTTGAAGTTGATCACCGTGTATTGGATTACTGATTAAAGCGGTGTCCTTTATTGTTTATTCCCGGACCTGGGTGCCCTATCACTCCCGATAACGATCGGTCTTAGTTAGTAGTTAGACCAAAGTTTAAATCCGGTTTTGTCCCCGTAAACGGGGGGCCGGAATTCACTTCACACTCAGCAATACTGCTGTGTGAGGATTTATTGGAGCAAAAGGTAATTGACCCTGATGCCTTCCTGACGTCAATCCACAGTTTTCGCGGTGGGCCTAGGCTTGGGCAACTTGGCCGCCCAACATGCAAGGCAGCATTGTGGATGGCCGCCATTAGCACTCCAGAGCTGACGCCCTTGTAGGTAGATCTTTTCATCGACCAGTGGTAACCAGCTACCCTCCTCATCAGATTCCTGACAAATCCGATGGGGATTCGGTTTAGCTGCCGACGACTCGGCCCTGGCGAACTGGTAGTACTGGTTACCGGATACCAGTAGCAGGTCTCAAGAAAACACCTGAACCCCTGACAACCAAACTGACCTGACAACCTATGGTTATTATACTTAAATCCACACTTTCATTAAAATTATTCCTCTTCCGAATGACCTCTGCAAGTAAATGAATCGCAAGTGTGTTGCGAAACACTTAAAGTAAAAATAATAAATTTTATTTGTTCTTCTCAAACTCAAGTGTTTCATTTAGAAAATACCAGGAAAGGTGCGGTACATGTTATGCAAAATTACGCAAATACACAATTCTTTAAGGACAATAAATATGGTAGACTATCGGTAAAAAAACAAAAAAATTAAATAAATAGGCCTATTGGAATAATTAATGACTGAATATAAATAACACAAATGTAACTGCCAAAATATCCTAAACTTCAGATAAAATAATAAAAAAAACTAAGAGCGTTTTTAACAAGTACATAAAAATTTATAAATAAAAAACCAAAATACAAGCCCCGTGAAAAAAAAAAAACACGGACATCTTCGGTGTTGGTAAACAGATACAGATCAAGATTCAACTTCGTCCCTGCATTTGGTCACAAGGTCCTACATAACCACACAAATATGTGCTGAACGGGCATCGCATCGGATGATCGGACACAGATCATCATCGATTTTGTTAGATGACATGTGATCAAGGGTCAAAGGTGATTGAGGCGACTGTTATTAAACCTTTAAATTTAGCTTGAGTGACGGCTCTTGGTGGACGTCCTGCCTGTTATTAGCCTTCTGTTTCGGAACTTACTTCAGTTAATGATAAAATGTCTTCCAGTGCAATCAACAAACGTGGGATAGTCCATCTAGCAGGGACCCTCAGTTCTCCCACTGACCTGCCACCGAGCGCGTAGGCGACTTTTTCTTTTTTTCACGCTCGGTGGACTAGGTTCACAGGGGGATGGACACAGGGAGGAACGAGGGTCCTGCTGGATGGACTAGTGCAATACAGTTGTAATGGACAAGGACTTACTTTGACAGAAAACAGATAATTGCTACTGGTGCTGTGGAATACAATTTAGATATTGAGTTCAATGCAGCTGTAGGGATACGAAATAGTGAGTAAATTAAAACTAAAAGCTTTCGTCTATTAGAATGATCATGCTCACCCTAGGGCTTCACCCTCGTCGGCGTACGCCGTAGTTTCCGAGGTGAGCAGTTTCACTAATGTCATCTAGCCCGAGGTTTGCTCTGGGATTTTTCCGCTACGATAGCCCCACTATCTCCTCTCCCTAAGCCTGAGAGGAGTTCATTAAAAACCGGGATCATGTTGGGATTACCTGGTTCCCGCCGGACTTTGGTTCATCACTTCATACTGGTAGTCTGAGCCATACAAGGCGCAGGGCACCAGCGGTGACTGGGGGATTTGTACGGGTAAAGGAGAATCACCGTTTCAAAATCATGAGATTTTAACCCTGAAGGCAATCAGTCAAGGAAACAACGTGAGTATAAGATAAAAATAATTTAGGACCTAATTCAAAGGTAAAGATTGTCAATAAGTGCTGTATTTGTACTGATCTGGATTTGGCTAAGTCGCTTCGGATCCGCTGCGCCCCATCCCGGTTTTTTTCAATTATAGAAGTAAGGAACGTAGCGTTGTAGGAGGTAGCGTACGTGACGACGTGCAACGCTACGTGAACGAGCGATCGTAAATCCAACTGTAAAAAAAGTTGTCAATCCCACTTGGAACCTGTGTAAAGGCCACGATCATGATAATTGTTTGAATGTTCGAAGAAATCGGCTGGTGTGTGTGAAGCCGAAGCCTTAGGCTTTGAAGGGGTGCACCTGGGGGGATTCAACAATCCAAAATGTCAGTACATAATGAGTAATGTCAGGCTTCATGAAATTGTTTAAAAAAAGAAAAATTGATATTTTTGCTCTATATTTTTAGGGTCATTCCTTCATTACCAATTAAAGGGTCATTCCTCATTGCCAATTAAAGGGTCGATGCCTCATTTACCAATTAAGAGGTCATTCCTTCATTTAGTACAATTAAAGGGTCATCTTATTTGCCATTAAAGGTCATGCCTTCATTTACCTATTAAGGGTCATTCCTTCATTTACAATTAAAGGGTCATTCCTTCATTTTTCCATTAAAGGTCATTCATTTTCCAATGAAAGGGTCATCTTCATTTCACAATAAAGGGTCCATTTCCTTAATTTACAATTAAGGGTCATGCCTTCATTTACCAATTAAGGCATTCCTTCATTTTTTTTCATTTACCAATTAAAGGGTCATCCTTCATTATCAATAAAGGGTCATTCCTTCATTTACCAATTTAAAAGGGTCATTCCTCATTTACCAATTACAAGGGTCATTCCTCATTTTCAATAAGGGTCATTCCTTCATTTTCCAATTTAAAGGGTCATTCCTTCATTACCAATAAAGGGTCATGAATTCATTTGTTTTACCAATTAAAGGCGTCATCTTCATTACAATTAATCGGGTTCATTCCTTCATTACCAATTAAAGGGTCATTCCTTCATTTACCAATTAAAGGGGGCCATCCTATTACCAATTAAAGGGTCATTCCTTCATTTACCACCAATTAAAGGGTCATTCCTTCATTTACCACCAATTAAAGGGTCATTCCGTTTTCATTTACCAATTAAAGTCATCCCGTCATTTTCCCCAAATGTGACAAATAAAGGGTTAATTTCCATCATTACCAAGTGAATTTAACACAAAGAGTTAAAGCTGGCAGTTAAAGACTAAGGCTTTGACTACGTGTCAAAGCCCGCTGTAAAAAAAACAACGGTACAAATTTGAAACCTTCAATTTTCAAAAATAAAATTTGGACCACTTCATTTTTCATTTTGAATCTTGACAATTTGCCCTCAAGGGTCTGGGACTCTGGGAAAACAAATTGAGTGAATGACAATACTGTGTAATCTGCTGCAATGACTGTAAACCAAGTATCCAATGTACCAAGTCAGCCCAGAAAGCCTGAACAGTCTTCAGTTCAGAGTAATCAAGCGTACATCAAGACCGCTTCACAAGTGCTATACAAGACCTGTCCTGCAGCACGACCTGAGATTCATGTCTTTCAACCATATATGTCATTCAAGATGATCGTATCTCCAGCTCCTGCAACGGAAGTATCATTTGACTTCAGAGAAAGAGATGACATTTCAAATAACTCTATCAGGCTCTTACTTACAGGCTTGGTCTCACTTTTGCATAAGAAGTATCTTTCAAAGTTTCATCAACTGCTAAAATTGTTAAAGTCTTAGAAAAACTCTGTCAAAGGTGTATTTTTCAATCCAAGTTTTGGGTACTCCAAAATTTTATCGGAGCTAAGTCTAAAGCATCAACTCTACGGTTGTTTTTTTAAAACCACTGTAAAGTGATGACTGTTTGGGTTCAAAAGGGGTCAACCGGGGGTCAAGGTATAAGGTATATACTTCCAGTCGTTGGAGCGATTTCTTCGTGTGAGTTGCGTAACACTTGATCTTGGGTCCATATCCGGTTCTGCCGCAAGACATTGCTAACTGCAACTGGAAGTATATCGATGGGCGGCTTTTTTGCACACAGTGTGACTCTTGAACTTGCTTAGTATACGGAAGTGCTATTTTGAACATCAACAAATCTGGCATTAATTGAGGCAACTTGACGATTCAAAGGGACAATTTATATTTATGTTTGATTATGTTGCTGATAATTAAGGATACATTCTGTTGGGGGAATATACATCAACCAAATGCTTGATTTAGCGTCAGAAGTGTTTTCAGTAAGTTTTAAGCAGCGGCTTGTAAGTTGACTTCACATGATGAACCAGTAAGCCTATGTATGAATTCAAACTCATAGCCTGTGATTGTAATTGACGCAAAGATAACGTCCAATTATTAAAGTAAAGGTGGCAAGTTACAATTATTGGAACTAATACAAGACCTACATCAGACCTCATCGTGAATACTGCATCCAGGTGCTTGGCATAGAGCATGAAGAAAGATATTGACACATCTAGAAAGAATCCAGAGAAGAGCAATCAAACTGGTGCGTTCCAGGTTTAAAAGAGCTCAGCTATGAAGAAGGCTAGAGAAGTTAGACTGACTAATTAGAAAGAGGAAGGCTCTGAGAGGGGACATGATGAACTTTCAAACTTCATGCTTTGACAAAATTGACCCTAGCAAATTCTTCAAGTCTCAAAACACCTGGACACGAGGACCCATATGAAGCTGTTAAGAAGGATTTTAAAATAAAGACACTTAAACTGCAGGAAAGAGTTTTACAACCAACGAGTGTCAACACTGGGAAACAGTCTACCAACACATATGTTGTCAATGCTAAGTCTGTGATTCCTTCAAGAGTGAGCTTGATAAATTCTGGAAGAAGAGATGGGGTCCAAAAGGCAACAGATGCTAATAAATTCTCCCATTAAATCGTAATAAGTGAAGTAGTGTGAAGTGCATGCAGACACGGCCAGCGATGGCATTTCACAATGAATTACATTTAAACTATAAATTTTAAAAAAAGGCTGCGATACAGAACTAGTTCACGTAGCGTTGCACGTTAGTCCCGTACCACCTCCCACTGCTACATGCGGGAGTGTATTGAAAAAAGCCGGGTGGGTGCCAGGCGAATCCGAATGAGGAATAAGCAACATGATCCAGAATGATCTTTGATGTAGTCCTAAAAATTTATTATATTATACGAACGTTGTTTCCTTGCCGGATTTTTCATTCACAATGGTTAAAATCTGATGATTTTGACTGAAACGGTGATTAGGACACGATATGCTCGATTTGGCATGGGGATTTCCAAAAGGTATACGCGGTGGTTAATGGGGAACTACTATGTGCATTTCTATTAATATCAATTGTCGTGGTTTACGTAGCTATAAATATACGGCTATATAATTTTGCGATAAATAGCCATCATCCTGTGAATAGCCGTATACACTTCACCATTTTTAACTGAAATGAAACTGAACGTGGATCCCTGGAATTAGGATTGTTAGGGTTTATAGGGGTCCTCCGTATTGGCTAGAGGGTGTTTTGAAATCAATCCCATGATGCACAGTAATGTACATATACCGTACTTGTACTAAAAAGTTCAGTACTTGGGATAAAAAGTGTTCCAAAAGTTTATAACCACAAAGACATTCATAATTATGCAAACGAAATCCATAAGTTACTAACACGTTGTGTGCTAAAATGAGCGTTAAAGTCAGGGTTTTTTATTGTGTTAAGAATATGATTTCTATTGTGATCACAGACCCTAATGAGGGTGAAATTTCCCCAAAAACTGGTGCTTGTGGGATTGACTCAAAACACCCTCTGGTATTGGCCCTACTCGAACCAGTATACAAATATTGGACTGTCCACAAGGGACATGCGCTCGGGAAAATAGTACGGCTTGGATCACTCGGGTCAATGAGATTTGACTATGAGCTCCTGAATAAAGGGCAGTTATATAATTTGTTTCCTCATAGAATAGATCCTTTCTGGAGTAACGAGACTACAGCCGGAGGGGCAGAAAATTAATATACCGGTCAAAGAGTTTCTATACCGGTCCAAAAAAAATTTTAGTTTATATACGTTTCATTCCCATTTTGTTCATTGATTGGTTAAAAGGACATCACATGACGAATATAAAACATACCATTCTGCAGAAAAAAGACTATTTACGGGACTCTCAAAAGCACTATTTACGGCTCTTCAAAAAGAACTATTTACGGCTTTTCTAACAAAAGATATTTACGCCTTTCAATTTAGCACAGATCATGACGCAGTTTGTAAAATATTCAATGAAGTGACTTGGAGCCACAATTTAGGGATGAGAATGATATAATATGAAGGCTGCACAAACCTACAAAGAATCACTGAAACCCTATTTACAAATGTCAGCCCTGTGTATCATGATACGACAGGTAAATCACAAAACAAATTGTCAAATGGATCCAGAAGAAATGCAGAGTGAGTGGACGGTACGGTAGGCCACCGGAGTTTGCGCGATTCGCGCAAAACGCGAAAAATCGCGGGAATATTTTTGGGTTAATCACGATTTTGTTGGTCCATCGGATTTCCGAATTTGTCAAAAAAAAAAAAAAAACCCATTTTTAATGCTAATTTGCCAAAACAAACACAAACTGATATTAAATCATATTATGCAAACGTCGGCAAAAATTGATGACTCATAAAGCTTCCAAATAAGTCCAAAATTTAGTCCAAAGTATAAAAAATCCTAGAGTAGAACCTACTCTAACATTGATTAGTTGAACACGGATGTTTTACCCGAGCCCTATTTTCATGTGAAGCGTCATGATATGTTGCGCTTCGGTGCATTAAAAAATAATATTGATGCATTGCATCAACTGCAGTATCGGGTCTTGCCATCATAATTAGTGTTATTGGGAAATTTCTTCGGAATTAAACAAATCGCACTTAGCCGCTGTAGGAAGGTATTTTCCCGGACTGGAAATCGGTAGGGATGCGAAGAGATGAAACAAAACTTCCACATGGACATTCATTCAGGGGCAAGAGAGTGGGAAAACCCGTACGCGATCACGTCATCCTGGCGGGGATTCCAAGGTTAGTGGGGATTCCCCAATCCCATGTGCGAAAAGTAAATTATCTCGGTTGATGTATGCAAAGGCCTCAGCCCGCGGACAGCGGACGTCTACATCTGATTCAAATATTTATTCGGAAGATAAGGAAAAAAAACAGTGATAATGATGTGTTCTTGTAATTTTTCAGCCAAAGAAAAAGTAAGGAAAATGGATGTCAAACTTTGGAGTTGAGCATTGTTTTTTGCAAGACTTTTTCGTGTTCCTTGTTGACTAGCAGGGCAAACATAAGGAAGCGAATTTCGCGATTTTGTACTTTAAAAATCCGCATTTTCGCGCCTTCAAATACGGGCCGCGCAATTTTGCCGTTTTTAAATCGCGCCAAAACTCGGTGCCTACGGTACGGCTAAAATCAGCCAGATTCCAGCTTTAAGTGATGGAGAATGACAAACATTGATGGCGCTGAGAGGTCGTGAACCTATAAAAAAGCAGATTAAGTACAGTGTGTTCGTGTTTGATGAGGTGTGTAGCGGGGCTGATGACGACAACACTGCAAGAGAATGACTGCCGGAGGGGTCATGTTGTCGGAGGTTGGTAGGCGAGGCTAGGCTGGTCCCAATTTTTACATCGTTCTTTTATTTATAAAATCTTAAATGACATATAAAACAAGTATATAATGTACTGCCTTTATTCGAGCCTCTTGTTATGGTACTTCCAATTTGAGAACATTGAACCGGAGGAACTTGGAACTTAGTGAAATGCAAGCAGGAAATGACAAGACTGCAGAAATGGCGCCATGGGTAATTTTACTCTTATTCTTTTAATAAAATCTTTAACCAATCAATGAACAAGTATATGAATGACGTATATCAAACAATAAAACACTGCCAATATTAAGGGCATCCGTTAAATCTATGGTACCTCGGTGACTGCATAGTTCTATTTTGCTGAGGGGCGTATTGCAGTCACCTCGGGGCCATAGTTGTACAAGAGTCTCTCTGTAGTATACTTAACCAGTCCAAAAATAATACCGGTCAAATATTTACTATACCGGGCAAAAAGGTTACTATACCGGGCAAAAAGGGTACTATACCGGGCCAAAAAGGTATATACGCGTTTTATGCGAAAATAGTGAAACTATACCATGTTATGTGACTTTCATTTAACCAATCAGATGACAAGGATTATCTATGAGGAATAATACTGGAATAACCCAAGAGAAGATACCAGTAGCTTCCCACAAGCAGTTGCTTCCATTGGCAGTTTTTGTACAGCTGCTGATGTGAATCCTTAGAGATGAAACACTCTTAAAAGGCAAGTTTGTGATCAGTACTGTCAAATTAACCATGTTTCATCTCAAACGGGAACACATCAGTATCTGTACAAAACCCTCCATGGGAAGCAATGCCTGGTGGGAAGCTATGAAATCTTCTCTTGATGGACATAACCCCATCCGCACAAAATTAAAACATAGAAAATCGGTATCCCGAGTGTGCGTTTAAAATAGGCCTTACACCCTTGAAACAAATTTGAGTAGCCCACACCCTTTTTCGGTCCCACCCCGGAATGAACCCCGATATTATTCTGTCTCTTGCTATCATTTGGCAAACAGAGCTTCTAGCGCTAAATGATTGCAGCTGAGCCATCAGTGGTGTTAGCCATGTATGGATATATACCGATTCCACACAGGAAGCATTGGGACCGTATACAGATACCATAATTCTGCTTACTATAAGCCGTTACGGCTATGTAAACCCACACCATGTCTCAAATTGCTTCCAAAGTGTATGTAATCGCTTTGAAAAGCTGTGAAGTATTGGTACGACTGAAGGCGGGGGGGGGGGGGGGCACTGACCTGAAAAGGTGCTACGGTATGTGCGGCCTTAAAGGAGAACCGTACTTAGAATAACCTAACCATATATACGCTATAAAAATAATTATTGAACACATATCGAGGGTTTCATGGAAAAAAATGGGAAGATACTAACATAAAAAGAATAAAAACATTTTGTCGACCATGCGCATTTGAATTTCGCGCCTAGTGTACATGGGATATGTTTTTGCGATACCGACGGCACAGTAGTATCATACACCTTCACACGTGACGCTTTCCAAATGTGATTGACTATGGCATTGTGACGCAAACGTTGGCGACGTATCGCCATAACTGTTATACAATAGGGCGAATTTTAAATTAGCACATGATCAGACTAGATGGTTTTAATTCATTGTTATGGTTTTAATATAATTCTGTTCTTCGTGAAACCACTCGATATGTGTTCAATAAATTAGTTATAGCGTATATTGTTATTGGTTATTTTAACGCGTTCTGTAAGACCCCGTTTCAGCCATCCCCGGCCGTTCGCAAGGGTCCAATTGAGAGTTTTTTTCAGAGTTTCAGAGTTTATTCACAAAAATAAGATCAAAACAAAGTAATTACAGGAAAAAGGGTGGGTGACCAAGTGGAGAACAAGCTCGTGAAGCCTTGGCCACCCTACATAGGTGTGCAAGACCAAGCTATTAAAATAAATGACGGGAGATAGAAGTGCAGACGTAGGGACTAGCAAGACAAGTGTGGACAGAACAACATGTTGGCAGGTAAAAGCTAATCAAATTTAATTTAGAGATTACATATTTGCAGAGTAGTATGAAAAGGAAGTAAATACATTTTACAAATATATCAAAAGACATAACAAGGTGAGAGAAATACACGATACTAGTTTATGGGATTCAAATACTGTTTTACATTACGTTTAAAAAAAGAAACGGAGTGTCAGTTTTAATGTCAGAATAAATTTTCAAAGAAGGCGGTCCCTGTCTTCTGATTGAGTTAAGTGCTAAAATCAGTTGTTAAAATTTGGGGGGACGGAAGCTTTAATCAGATGATCTGATAGTTTAGTCGTGATACTATGAACTTTGATTAAAATAATTTGAAAAGATATACGGAAGAAGAAGAGAAGAGTGTTTAAACTATACATAAAAATAGCTTTGTGTAGTTTGTGAATATCATGTATAATGAGACTATTAAATTAAAAGATGCAAAATAAAGGCGGAGGTGGGCAAGAAATTGTGTGTAGGCACAAATGCGAATGATTTTCTTTGTTGTAACTGATACGATTCAGGTTGCAAGTATTTTGGTCTGCACCAGATAATATTAATACAGAATATGTGGTAAGACTAAACTCGTGTAAAGGGAATATAAAGTGTTCTGAGGGTAGCAGATTTTTAAGCCTAAACAAAATACCTGAACTATTTGGAGACCAATGTTATGATGTAAGTGGTATGTTGGTTCCATGTGAGTGAATTCATCAAGATGACACCCCAAAAAATTTAATACAGGCAACCTTTTGAAATGGAATTGGTTATCAATGTTCAATATCAATGTTTGGTAAGTACGATTACTATGCCGTTCCTAAAAGATATATATAGTTTGATTATATCAGGGATAATTTGTAGCCTTCAGCCAATTTGAAATACAAGATAATCTTGGTTTACAACGTTGATGAGATGTGGGAAATTTATATGAGAAGCTAATAAGTTGGTGTCATCAGGCATATATTATAAAAGTGAAAAAGGTTGAGGAATGGACAATGTCATTTAAATACAATGGAGAAAGTAAGGGGCCTAAAACTTGATCCTTGAGGGGACCCCCACAATTGAAATATTGAGCCGGAGGTGGGCAGTGTTAAATGAAACAGCTTGGGTACGATTGTATACGTAATTTCTGAACCACTCGAAGGCAACACCACGAATACCATAGTGAAAAAGTTTGTACAAGAAGAATTTCATGGTGTGACTGTGTTCAAACGCTTCGAGAGTCAGAAAAAAATTCCATAGTTAGGGTTTATGGTGTCAAGATCAGACACAATTTTATTGTACGCTTCATGAGGGCCATATAAGACGAGCGATGGGAACGAAAACCGAAACTGAGATTTATGAAAGTAAATTAGATGAGAAATAAAACATATAATCTATTGTGGACAATCGCTCGAAAAATTTTGAGAAAACAGGAGAACCGAGATCGGCCTATAATGGAGGGAATCTGTGAGGGTCATCTTACTTATAAATCCTGGAATGACTTGGCAACTTTTAGTTTGTGGGGACAACACCAGAGCAAGTCTGATACATTAATTATGTGAGTGAGGGGATATGCAATAATGTGTCGAACTGATTTAACTATGTTCGGCTTGATTCATCAAATCCACTGCTGGTACTGATTTGAGAGAACGCAAATTTTAGTAAATTCGTCATATCAGTGGGGGGGAAAGAAAAAGGGACTGAGAGGAGCGACTTATATTCTTAAGAAAATTGTTTAGGATCCCACATGGGTGGCCTCGATTCTTCGGGCCAGATGAAAACTACATTCGCAAAAATAATGATTAAAATATTAGCAATCAGAGGGAATTAGTTAATACAGCAAGATTATTACATAGAAGAATGAAGGAACATTATGCTTAGTTTTGCGCCCAGGATGTCATTAAGTATATTCCAGGTAAGTTTAGTATTATGTTTACAAGCATCTAATTACTAGTAAAATATTTTTTTTGGAAATTCTTATGAGACTGGGTTAATTAGTACGATAAAGAAATCAGATTCGTTTTATGCTGAGGTTGGACAAAGAAATATATTTTTTATAAGCTGATCTTACGATTATAGATTTAAGAATGCTGCGGTTATCCATGGGTTTGCGCGGGGATACAGGCGTTCGTTTGCGGGAATTATTAGAACCACTGTACGTTGTCTAACAGTAAATGTAGTATCATAATGTGAATCAAATTTTGAAAATAAAGGCAGATAAGCTTCCTCAACAGAGTCAGGTTTGTAATAAATGTAAAAATCAATTTAAATTTAATGATTTATAAAAAATATCAACGATTCTGGTTAAAAGAGCGTGTGGTTCCGGTAGGTGGTTGACTAAATCTAATTGGTCGTGATTTGGTACTTGGAAAATGGGGATAATGATTGTTAGGCCTGGCGACACAAAACACCAGATTTATTTATGAGTAAGACATTGGTTAAAAATATTATCGATTTTAAAGTAGCCAGATGTTGGGGTCACTCTTTGGTCTAATCAATCAGGGGGAATACAGGTATGGTTTGTTGGAAAAGTGCTTTATTAAAAAATCACCAAATAATATTAAGGTGTCATACTGAAGTAGGTCGAGGTTGAACATGAAGTCCCAGAGATTTATAACAATTTTTATTTTGGAAGAAACTTTGTTGAGGCATCGATAAGGTCTGTAAGAAAACAAATTAATATCGGTTCTATGTGCTCTGTAAACGGTGCCAACAATCACATGTTTAGAGGAAGGATTGATAATCTCAATAAAAAAGATTCGGAGTGTGGGGTCTCGGTAGTATTAGAAAACAAAGTTTTAAGTCATCTCTGATACGATATAAAATGGATTTATGCACGTAAATAGCGGCACCGCCACTTCTTCTACCATGCGGTGCACGTTAACAAAAATATAAAGTCATCAATATCAATTAAATTAGAACTGTCCTGACTAAACCAAGTTTCGATAATGTTATTATGGAAAAAAGTATGTATTTTAAAACTAGAAATAAAGTATGAATAGTATCAAAATTCTTATTGAAACTACGTGAGTAATGTGTAACACTGGGAAGTCGTCATTACATAAACCAGTTATATCATTTATCAAAAAACATAAGGTACAAACATTTGAAACATGATACATTCAAAGATACCGAGTCATTTACAATATCATGGAATTTATCAATCAAAAAAAAAATGGATTAAACAAACAAGCATTCGATTATTCCAGGAGGTTATCAAAAACAAAACAGAACAAATTACAATCTTCATCAGCATAGTGATTAAATGGGAATATATCACCAGTACATTTACAGCAAGCCAATCATGAAAGTCAAACTCAGAATAAACACAACGGGTACGATAAGAAAGTTTGCAATTAGAACATAAAACTTTAGGCGAGGAGGAAGAAAGTTTCCAATTAGAATTACAACTATTTACCATAACTGCTCAACAAGTAAAAAAACACAAAGACCAATCAGTAATAATAATTAAAAAAAAAAACTTAAATTACCAAGATTGACACACCAAATGTGTTTACTCTCTAAAACGGGTGGTTGAAAGCAGGGAAAATTGGATGAGGTAAAGAAAAAATGGAATTAGGGCCATTGATTAAATTAATTGCACGGTTTACATAGGAGATTAAAAAATCATTAATAAAGGGTCAACTGACAGCAATATACTGAGATGGAGTGTCACTACGGCAGCTGATCATGCGAGAAGCAGCCACAAAGAGGGAATTAAATGGAGGCATCATAAAGGGGAAACAAGAGGAAAAAAAGAAAAAACATAAAAACAATAAAACAAATAAACAAAATAACAAAAAAACAACCAAAAAGCATTAAAAATATTAACAAAAAAGGAATTAAAATGGTCATAAAATTGAATAATAATACAAATGTTACTGAAATGACCAGAAGGATTTAAAATATAAGACAAACTATAGACAAAATTAAAATTACAATTGGGAAATAAAATCAGAAGAGAGATATAAGATAAATAGATAAATGATGGAGGCAGTAGAATTAGTTAGAATTAAAAAGATCAGCCAGATAAGCATTTTAAGTTTGAAGCCAATGTGAAGAAAAGAAAGTATAGGGAAAAATATATAGAACGTAGAACTAAATAAAACTCATTGCAAAAACATGAACAGAATAACAGGGGAATCAAAACAATTTAAAAGCAAATTAATTGATTACCAGCAGATTGAAAAAAAAAATATATGGGAGGTATATACCAAGAATGACATAAAATACATAGGTGATTGAATTATTGGAGTAAGATAATTGTAAATGCTAATAACTAACAAAGAAAGAATTGCAAAGCAGTGGACCATTGGACAAATCTGCTGGAAAGCATAGATTGGAATATGAATCATAAAAACTCACAAAAATAAAATTAAACAATTTGGTGGAATTTAAGCAAAATGGGCAAGAGAAATGGGCAAAGGGAGGGAGAAACATACACAAAATGGGAAAACAGATTGGAATGAAAACAATATTGATTTCCAGCAAATTTGTTACGAATAAGAGATGATAAATATTTAAGAAATAAAAGGGTGTTGCAGCATCATCAATGAGCGAAAGTAATGTGTCCGAGGCTGAAAACCAAATAATGGGCGAGGCGCAACCTAGCCATCACTTGATAGTTCTTCAAGCTGAGGGACACCACTAGAGCCATAAACGATTACTGCAAACCCTTTCATTTCTTTCTATTATGCTAAAAAGTTTGTTTTTAAGACAATGAGCACAGACCTCTTAATTGTAAAATAAATGGGCAAAAAAAAACTGACCAAGCAAAATGTTGCATTTTCAATAATGGGCAGCAGAGGGTAATAGAATAGATATGAAATGAAATACCATGAGAATTTAAATAGATACCTTGATGACAATTAATACCCAGAACATAACAAATTGGTTACCAGCAGATTTGAAAAGATTTTTAATATGGGAGAGTTCAAATATCAAAGAATGACATTAAAATACATAGGTTAATTGACTTATTGGAGTAAGTTAATTGTAAATGCTAATAGATTTATACTTAACAGAATGCATGCACGTGGACATTGAAACACTCTGATGGAAAGCAAAAGATTGGATTAAGAATCATTAAAAAACTCCAAAAAAAAATGTTAAAAAACAGTTTGGTGGAATTTGAAACAATATGGGCAAAAAAGAAAAATGGAAAAGGGTGAGGGAGAAAAAATACAAAAAATGGGAAGCAGATGAAAAACATATTGATTTCCAGCAAATTTGGTAACATAAAAAAGTGATAAATATTAAGAAAAAGGGGCGTTGCCAGGCATCATCCATAGCGAAAGTATGTGTACGAGGCTGAAAACCAAATAAGGGGCGAGGCGCAACCTAGCCCTCACTTGATAGTTCTACACAGCGAGGGCGATACCACATGAGCCCATAAACGATACTGTGCGAAAACCTTTCCATTTCTATTCTATTATCTAAAAAAGTTTGATTATATAAAACAAATATTTTTAATTTTTTGTTTTTGGTTGAGTTTTTGTTTTTTGGTTAATTTGTTAAAAAATAGGCAAAAAAACTGACCAAGAAAATGCTTCTTTTCAATTAAGGGGCAGCAGAGGTAATAGAATAGATTATTAAATTGATAATCCCATGAGAGATTAAAATAGATACCTTGAATGAAATTTAATACCCAGAACATAACAAATTGGTTACCAGCAGATTTGAAAAAGATTTTTAATATGGGGAGAGTTCTAAAAGACCAGAATGACATAAAATACATAGGTAATTGAATTATTGAGTAAGTTAATTGTAAATGCTAATAGATTTATAGCTTTCTTAACAAGAATTGCATGCACGTGGACCATTGAACAAATCTGATGCTGGAAAGCAAAAGATTGGATTCAAGAATCATTAAAAAAACTCCAAAAAAAAAATTAAAAACAGTTTGTGGAATGGAATTTGTACACAATCTGGGCAAAAAAAGAAAAAAAATGGGAAGAGGGGAGGGAGAGAAGAAAATACACAAACTGGGAAAGCAGATGAAAAAACATTATTGATTTCCAGCAAATTTTGGTAACAATAAAACAGTGATAAATATTTAAGAACTAAAGGGGCGTTGACAGCATCACTATGAGCGAAGTATGTGGCCGAGGTGGAAAAAACCAAAAAGGGCGAGGCGCACCTAGCCATCACTTGTAGGTCTCCAGCCGAGGATACCACATGGAGCCATAATAAACGATTGACTGGCAAACCTTTCTTTTATTCTATTATCTAAAAAAGTTTGATTATATAAAACAATGAGCACAGACCTCTTAATTGTAATAAATGGGCAAAAAACTGACCAATCAAAATGCTGCAATGTTTCAATAATGGGCAGGCAGAGGGTAATAGAATAAATTATTAAATGTAATCCCATGAGATTATTAAAATAGGATACCTTGAATGACAATGAATGACCCAGGACATAGCACAAGGATAGTTAAACTTTGCAACGATTAAAGATACTGTCAAATTAAATTTGATGGGTGACAAATTAAAAATACAAAATTAGCAATTTTATACATGGATATGAGAAAAAAAACATTATTTGAGAAAAAAAAACCACCTAAAGTAGCTGCGAGAGCAATGCATCAGAAAAAATTAAACAATAAAGGGACAATTATAAAATAAGCAGAGAAAAAAAAATGAGATTGGTCAACCCGGGTAAAGTGAACTAAACAAGCACAATGAAACAGAAAGTGAGCAAAAAAATATGGTGGTGATTGATGGAATTTGGATTGAAGCCAGATTGAATTCCAGCAAATTATGGTAAACTGACTGAAGGTAAATTTAGCCCCAGGGAATATTTTCAGTAATAAGTACCAGAATACAAATAATACCCAGAAAGTAAATGATGAGATTAAACAATAGTTAAGTAAACAGTGAGAGTCAATTGTGGCGGTACAGAGGGACAAAATGTGCCGTGAACTCTCTAGACATGGAGGAAAATGCAGTCTTGAAAAGGGATGTTAACAAAAGCACAAGCTTATTAATAGCAAATTAGAGTCCAAACAGTGTCATTCAATAAGATAAATGGCAAATAAATGTACAGAAAATAGAAGTGTCAAATCACAGTGAGAGAAAAAGTCATTAAAAATTACTCTTCCATGCATGGGTATAGTTCAAAAATTAAGTTCATAGGAATGCAACAGGCAGCAAAATGAAATACAGAGGGGTTAGACGTACATCACTCCTTCAGTCCTTATACACAGAGTTATGACCATAAGCTGAACCTTGGTGCCAGTAACCTTTGATCTTAGCAGCCTCTTCCCTTCTGAAAGTTAGTTTGTTCATTAATAGGGACTAGACGACGTCTTTCAGCCTGCATCACGGCAGGTAGATGAGGTGCAACAGCAAACTTGATACCTTGGGATTTTTAAGTTTAGAACATAGTTTTATCTTTCATCTCCGAACAAACTTAGCTATGATGGGATGGAGGTTTACCAGCGTGTTTGGACTTTTGGTTGGAAAGCGATGGACATTTACAAAAGTCATTCCTCACGTGGGGTACCTTGATGGTCTCAGACAGATAATTACATAACAGTCTCGCAGTGTCTTCAACACCGGAACCAGACTGGGGTACATTGAAGAAGAGGAGGTTGCATTTTTGCTATAAAGTTCCGTCTCGAGTTGGTGTGTTCAAGAGATTCTATTTTTGTCATCCAATCTTATTCTCAAGATGGGAATATCCACTTGCTTCACATGCGTCTAAGTCTCCTTCAACGATGGAGACAGCTCCTTTAGATGATTACATTCTCTGGTATCTCCTTTAAAGTTTCTTGCAATGAGGTAATCTTAGGGTCCACATTAGCAAAGCCAGACTTGAGGATGTATCTAAGCTCTGAAGTGTAGCGGTCAGCTGTGTATCAGCGCGCCGAGAACGGTGGGGTAAAAAAGTCCGTTTTGTGCCGTCACTGGTTCCATGTAACGTGGCGTGTGCTGCACTCAAAGCGTCCGCCACTGATGAGGACATCATGCGTTACTGGTCGTGATACAGGGGTCCGATTTGTAGAGATTTTTTTCACTCTTACTACGATGTTCCTGGTGACAGTTCTGTAGAGCTAAGCTTCTGATCTGGTCCTTTTATGCGACATAATGAAGAGTAATACAGGTATAAAGATGATTATTGGGCTCCAGATTGTAAAATTCCAATAAAAATCCCCGTCAAGATTAACAACATGGGGTGTGGACGACGGGCTGTTTTCGTTTTAGTTTAATATGAAACTTCTAACACCCAAATCTCACCTAATTAAAGGGATGGCCCGAGTTAAGTATGAGTTTAATCTTGATAGATTGGCCTCACTCCAAAACCCCATCTGTAAGTTTGCTCGCGGCCGAATATTTCATCATTTTTGAATGTCGAGAGCTAAATACGTGATTTTGTAAGCCCATAGAGTACTGTGTAAAACTAATAGTGGTCTACCAAAATTGGGGGCCCCCCCCCCCCACACTTTTCGGCTCATACTTCCAAAACAACATCCTTTGGCTCTAAATTTCACAGAGTAAATGAGAAAAATAGTAGCTTTCTTCTGAAACCGACTGTTGATCACTCCGTAAAATGTGGGGATTTTGGGGATGAGGCTATTTTTGCGATCGGGCCATGGCCTTAATCTCATGGTGAAATGAAGTGTTTCAACATTACTACTTACCGTAATTCAGGTATAGATACAAGTTATACCAATAAGGAAGTAAACTCTTTGCAATATTCCAAATCTTGGATATCTTGTTTTCTTCTTTGCTTCTGCAACAGGTTAAATGGTGTTTTTGGACATTCGTCATATCGAATTTCTATATCATTGGCCCATTGGTATATATAAATTCAATGATTAATCCGTAGTTGGAAATTCAAAGAAAAAATGTAGCATTAAGCCTGACAAAGTCATCATGATATTTCATTCCTCGACAACACAAGTTTTAATGTGCGTAAATCCAATAGGAGTGTGCTTACAAACGTTCCCTATCTATCTATACTTTGTTCATCACCTAATAGTCAAGAATTATTCTCGGCTTTTGTTATCCGCGCGTGAAATAATTCCGCTTTAGCACGCGGCTTCTCGCCATACACCCGTGCTCCTCGTTACATCACGCACTGCTCTGCTGCTGTAGTGTTGCTTGCAAGTTGCGCCCGCATTATTCCTTAATCATCAATTTCGCGTGTGAAGAGTCTTGCACTTTGGTTAATGAACAAAGTATAGCGTATTTTTTCATTCGATTTCTTTCATTTAGAAAATTAAATATACATGCATGCAAAAAAATTTTTTATAAAAACAACAACAAATCTATGACATAGTGATTGCATTTATGTCAAGGATATCTTGCAATCCTTGCCACAATTTTTTTGGGATTCACGTAGTATAAATAATTAATCTAGCCAAATATATTACTATAAAACGTTTATTTAAAGGTCCAGGGACACGGCTGAGTAGACATTTCTTAATTCTTACATATTCGTACCCTCACAGTATCCTGATCCAATATCCCCGGCAACACATTATTTCAAAGTGAACATCGGGAAAGTTATTAAATTCAAGGATTAAATACACCAAATGACAGGGCCTTCTTCTGTTTTCGCGAAAGCGTATCAGAGGAGGAGGGAGTTGGGATTTGACCCAAATGACGTACGTTAAATATAACCCCGCCCCGACAGAGTCTCCCGAAACGGCGTACCCAAAATCTAGGTGCCCAAAAGTATTATAAGGAGCATACGCACTTCATAACATAGTTTTGGGCACCACAATTTTGGTTTACGTATCGTTCGTATTTGGAAATCCTTATGCATATTTATGAGACACCCGAGTATTTACGTTCGTCACACTAGTGAGTGAAAACAACAACAACAAACTGAGCCACATGCTATCGCACGGACTCAAATATATCTTTTCCTAAGCAAAATTAACAGGGGTCATCGGGAGACTTTTTGTTCATCAGGGATGCAGGAATCTTTTAGAAGCATAGTTTCTTCAATCGATTGGTTTCGCATAATTATTGCAGAAAAATCAGGCCCCGATCAGACAATTGCGAACACCCCCCCCCCCCCCCGATGGGGAGAGGGGGAGGAAAATGCAACACTGTGGTAACAGATCGGTGACGACAGATGTATATGCGTGTGCTTGTTGCGCCTCAACAGTGACGACCCGCGCGTGCTTACCAGCAAAAACCCGGCGCGCGATGTGTGAGAGAAATCGGTACGGGCTTGGGCTATTCCATAATACAACGCGATCTCTCTTGGTTTAATAGTAATATTCCAGCTCTATGATTTGACCCGTTATGACGTCAGAGTAACATGTTGTAAACAAAGCTTACACGTGGGCTAAAAGCACCGCACACTCCAGGTCTCTCTTGTCGGTGTCTCTGTCTGGGAACTTGAATAAAGCTATATTCTGTTCTGATTGTCCTTGTCATACGGTCACCGCTGGTGCAGCCGTCGACCATACAGGCATTATAATCGTCATTTTAAGGCATCAAATCAAGAAAAAATTATGAATATGATACAACACGAACGACGCATATCACGAGACGTCAACTGTGTCGATCAATGACGTAAATATAACCCCAGACCCGAAGATTCTACCGAAACAGCGTCGATAAAACCAAAATCAAGGGGTGCCCAAAAAGTTTATAGTGAGCATACGCACTTCATTATCATAGTTTTGTGCACAACCATATTTGGTTTACGATCGTCGTTTTATTTGGAAAAGTCTATGCATAATTTTTATGGGACACGCGAGTGGTATTTTACGTTCGTCACACTTAGTGAGCGAAAACAACAAAAAAACTGATGCCACATGCTACGGAGGACTCAAATATTCTTTTCCTAAGCAAAATTAAACTGGGGTCATCGGGAGACTTTTGGGCATTAGGAATGCAGAACGTTTTAGAAGAATAGTTCTTCAACGATGGTTTTCGCATAATTTTTGCAGAAAGAAAAAGAGGAAAAAATCGGCCGATCAGACAAATGGAATACTGGCGGAAATGCAACACTGGTAACATATCGCGTGACGCACAGATTTTTATATGCGTGTGCTTGCGCCTCAACAGTTACAACACGCGAGTGCTTACCAGCGAGCAAAACCACGGCGCGCGTTTTTTTTTGGGTGGAGAGAAGAGAAATCGGTTATGGCCTTGGGCTATTCCATAATACAAGCGATTCTCCTTTGGTTTAATATTCCAGCTATATGGTACGTATGCAAGAAAAAAACTGGGCCACGCGCCCACCAACCGTTCGTTCCACGATGACGATCAGGACGCGTTATCGCGTATCTCGTATTTGACTCGGGACGTCACCTTTGGTTTTCACGCTTGCCAGCGCAGAAAATCACTTTCATTTTGGAATTTCATTTGACAGCTTGTCCAAAAACATGATATTATGCCCAATTTTCATCAAACTAATACGGTTTCTCAAATATTACTTCATGCAGATTTTAATTTGATACCAAATACATAACCAGGAGTGAAACCCATTTTTGGTGATATTATAAGTATGTTTAAAGCATGTGTCCATGGACCTTACAATCATTAAAAATTTTACACATAAAAGGTGTACACAAAGAAAAAAATTATTGCACGTTTTAGCAAATACTTTTTCATACACTGCCTTTCACTTGAATCGGACCATCACTTTAAAGGTCCATGGAAATTGCTTTTTAAATACTTATATACCATCCAAAATATGGGGTCATTAATAGTATGTATTGGTATCAATGTAAAATCTGACATGAAGCGTAGTTGGAGGAACAAACCGTATATTTGATACCAAATTCGGGCATAATATCATGTGTTTGGACAAGCTTTCAAGGAATTCCAAAACGAAAAGTGATTATCGCGCTGGCAGCATTGACCCGGAAGTGACGCCGAGTAGTCCGAGTAACAAATAAGCGATACGCGTAACGGTCATGATAGTCATCGTGATGGAACGGCCGTGCGCGTGCCCACCCAGTGTTCGTGCATACTTACACAGTTGACTTCTCGGCGTACGTTTTGTATCATATGGGGCACAATTTTTCTTGTTTGGTGCTTTTAAATTTATACGATAATAATGTGCTGTATTGTCGACGGCTACACCAGCGGTGACCGTACCAACTTGAATCAGAACAGAATAGCTTTATTCAAGTTCTCAGACAAAGAAACTGACAAGGGGGAGATCAGCTGGAGTGTGCGGTGTGTGGTTAGCCCACGGGATGAGCTTTTTTACCAACTGTACTCTGACTCAGAACGGGGTCAAATCACTCCAGCATAGTGATACGCGTTGGCGAAAACAGGAGAAGGCCCTTTCAGTTTGGGTATAGTTATCCTTGAAATTTAACACTTCCCGATGTTCACTTAAAAATCTGTGTTGCGTATGATCAGGATATGTTGAGGTACGAAAATTGTAAGAAATTAAGACAATGTCTACTCAGCCGTGTCCAGGACCTTTAAAGCAATAACAGCCACATTTTTGTAAGAGCGCCCCCATTTTTTAAAAATGAGATTTTTGACAGTGCATGACTGGATAGTCAACTATACATGGGATGGTAACGCTGGAACATGTCTAGGTATCGCAAAAGGAGGAATTTTTGTAATTAAGTAATTAATATCGGAGATCACGACTAATAATTCAACGGGCTTCCAATATGAATAGCCGGGAAATAGCGCCATGTACGCGTTACGCTCATCCATAGGTATTTTTTTGGTTCAGGCAAGTCAAAGTTGGGGTCATTATCGTGATGTGGCACTATTTTCACAATGGACGGACAGAAATTTTGCCTTTCCAGTTCCGCCATGAAATTATGCGTCTCAGCTTTAATCGACCATATCTCCAAATCCGTATTTCAGATTTCGATCAACTATAAAATGCACGTTGTAGAATGTTTGTGAGATTTTTACACAGAATTAAACATTGTAATTTTCTTATTTCTTGCTACACTTAAACACCCCCTAACAATGGGCTATGGAACGTAGGCAACAGCAGGCAATAACTGACATTGGGGCCCGAAATTCTAAGACTTTTGCATAATTTTATTTGTATTTTGCAGAGTGGAGAAACTGCCAATTATCCCGGCAAGGAGTCTGCAAAGGTTGAGGGCACATAGGGATTTGCTTTGGTTTCACGATACTGCATTAAATAGGGACCTGGTATTGAGCCCACATGTTGGTGGACCTCATGTGAATTTGTTGAACTCATTGACCTATGGACTTCCTTAACAAATAGGCTCATTAAAGATACTTATCCGTTTGGTCTATTTATTCAGGAAATAATTTCCCTCCAGCCCTGCCCCTGCTGGGAAGCAGAAAGCACAAATTCTAAACTACGTGTGATATTTAGCTGGCACTCGCCAATGGTTGCAGAGCGGGGGAATGTAATTTTAAGTAGTTTCACATACGATTTTGAGCAACATTGCTAATCTCGATTTCCGCTAGTCAAAATGAAGTAATTATTCAAAGCGGTGTGGTTGATTTGTGATATCAAACAAAAAGCGATACGAATTGAAAGGACAATGTGCTAAATAGTGTAATAAAAAATAATTATATCTATGTATAGGCTTGCAATCAAGTTTTACCCGAAGGTGGATTTGATATATAAAACTCATATGAGTTCATTAAATGAAACAATATAGGAAAGGACTGGTATGACAGGTTTCAAATGCAAAAAAAATGGCATTTTGGAGAATTGCACGTACAAGGTATTATTGACTGCAAAATACATTTGCTGATGATTTTAAAATTCTTCAGCATGGCATCTCTTTACCCAGAACTTCTATTGCCATTGGGGTGGGTAATAAAGGCAACAAAATGGAATCATTGAATGCCCGTAGCAATCGTAGGCAACCTGCTTTCTTTGCCTCTCGGTTATTTACTGTAATGGTATTTTTAGTTCCTTGAGCCTCAGTGTCCTTTCAGGCATGGAAAGACCTCATCTTTTAAACGCCCCACTTGACGTGGAAGGATAACCTAAATGAAGCTAAGCTACACTTCGTGGAGTTTTCTGCCGGTAGGCAAGGAAAGGCAGCCAGGTTGGTAGGTTTGGAAGCACTCTTAGGCAAAAATTAACCACGATTCCAGTGAGGCCTCTCGAATGAGAAAATACTGTCGATAGCGACCTCAGTTTGTACTGCGGTACAGTAAGGTGCTAGGGGACCGGTATGATTTTTTAAAAAATAAAATATGTTTTTTCTGTTCGAATTCAAATCTTTTGTTTTTATTTAAATCGTGGTTGTATTTTTTTTTTATAGAATTCAAAAATATGGTACAAGTTTAAAAATGTGTTTAGATTGATTTTTGTTTGTTTACAAAGGCAATAGTCTAGCATAACTTTGTATTATTGGATATTTGGCAAAATAATCCACTAAAGTAGGATTAATTATCTTATATGCTCGGTTATGGGTGATGGACAGTATATTGTAGCATTTTTTTGGAGTCGGATCAACACAGTGCACGGGTTACCCAATACATAAATGAATTATTCAAAGTTAGGTAATTCCCAACAGTTTCACATTACGGGTTTCTCAATACCTCAGCAGTGTCAGATAAGTGACAATTAATGTAAAATATATTATATATCTGTTAGCGTTCTGGAATAAAGCTGATCCTCCTATTTGGTTGCAAACTTGGGGTACAACAGATATAGACCATGGACGGGACCAAAACCACTGTAAACAAATTCTTTAAGCCCATCTGGGTTGTAAGGGAAAACCAAGTGTATTCATAATAAATTATTACGATCACACATAACTGGTCTGTTCCCGGCACATAAAACTTACGCACATTTTCCATTTAAAAATATTTAAATTTGTCCCACCTCAATTTCGTTTTTCCAATATCTAAGACCATGGGGATATGTATATACTCTCAGCAACTCATGCTCTAAGCCAAAGATATTACAATGGGCCTGTTATGAGGGCACATTTTTATAGCCAGGTTTTACCACCTCCACTACACCACGATTCGGGTTGAGTGCAAATACCCCACCGTCCCCTCTCACAATAACTAACCATTGTCCATATAATATAGTCCGTGCCAACTAATTTTTGCTTCTGAAACGCGGTAAATTGAATAGAAATGAAGTTAAGCCAATAAGTTTCGGATTTGGTTCTCACAAAGTTGTTACTGTCAAAACCTTGCCCAGCACATCCTCTCATGATGTTTGTTCCTTTTCTTCCTTTTAATAAATGATGAAAAAATAGGCCTAAAGTTAATTGAACACCACTCATAGAAGCTCAATATTTAATTATCGTGAAGGAGGTAAGTATTTTGTGTCCTGAAAAGTACTCATCTAATCACAGGAGTACGTAACAGCTGAAATCTCTTCCGCTGCTCGACAATCTAACAATGTTCCTGCCCTCCCCAGATGAAAGGGAATTTGAAGTGTTTTTCACACCGCATACCGGGCCGGTGATTTAATAATCTTTTAACTCCATTGTTTGCTGAATCTATAATGTGTATCCCCTAGTCATCGATATTGGGAAATGAATTGAAGTGACATTTTATTCTTTTTCAAGAAAATGTGCCATTTTATTTGTGGTGAACAGACGGTTATATGATTTTAATATAATTTTTTAAACAATGAATTTACACTGGTTTTCCCCTAGCCCCGCCCCGATGGAGACGACAAAACAACAGCATAGAAGACATGTCCCATCTCGACTAATATTCAATATAATTGAAATGGCTGCATTTGAATATTGTCGATATTTAACTCGGTACCCCAAGTCTTCATGTCAGTTCAACCATTCCAGCACACGAGGCGAATGGGTAGGCATATACTATTGTAAAAAAATGTTAAAATAATCATGTATTTATAAAATATTGGGGCTTTATATTTAATCCCTTGAATAATCGATATTCCGCCACTGTTTTAACTTTCAATATATTGATGACGAGAGAAGTAAAATTGTTGTCGGCTCTTAACTCAGGCGCGTAACCAACAGACCTCCGGGGGGCAAGACTC
>JAMKCH010047971.1:0-58009 GCA_023653785.1 Ophioderma brevispina
TGGTTATCGGATGCCCTTTGGATGGTTTACGACTCCTTTGTGTTTCAATGGCTGATGAGCATTGCCTGGATTTAAAATCGTTGATGCAAATTTTAACAATTCTTTCCGCAGGGGATCACTAAAAGAAATTAAATGAAAAATATCTATAAGTTTTCGTCAAAAACATGGTGCAAATTATCATGGAAGCCTCCTCAATCAATTTCTAGTGTTTCTAGAAAAAATAATTTTCTAAGTTTTTTGCTTAGGCTGCATACGGATTGTTACGTTTTGCGTTATTGACAATTTTAACGAGTAATCGCTAAAGAGAAGTGAATATATAAAATGTTAATAGACACGTGGTACAAACTATCATGGCTGCTCCTCTTATCATTCAAAACGTTTCTAAAAAAAATATTTTTCAGATTTTCGCCTATATAAACGCTGTATATGGATTGAAGCGTTTTGCGTTGAGTTGCCCCTTTTCCACATCTCAACGCAAAACGTAGCAAAATTGTTACGTTTTGCGGTGATGCAAATTTTATCGAATTTTTCCGATGCAGGCTATCTAAAATGAAAAATACCTATAAATTTTCGTCAAAAACATGGTGCAAATTATCATGCACATCTCCCCTATCAATTTCAAGTGTTTCTAGAAAAGTCGAATTTTCTAGGTTTTTTAGCTATGTTGCAATATGGATTGCTACGTTTTGCGTTAATGCAAATCTTACGATTTTTTAATGAGTAATCAATAAACAGAAATAAATATT
The DNA here is from genome assembly GCA_023653785.1 of Ophioderma brevispina. NCBI lineage: Eukaryota > Metazoa > Echinodermata > Ophiuroidea > Amphilepidida > Ophiodermatidae > Ophioderma > Ophioderma brevispina. Next base: position 747 of record JAMKCH010047971.1, read on the forward strand.
TAAGATTTTAATAGAAACGTGGTACAAACTATCATGGCTGCCTGCTCTAACCATTCCAAGCCTTTCTAGAAAAGTTTAATTTTTCAGATCTTCGCCTATATAAACGTTGTATATGGATTGATACGTTTTGCGTTGAGTTGCCCCTTTTTCCACATCTCAACGCAAAACGTAGCAAAGTTGCTACGTTTTGCGGTGATACAAATTGTATCGATTTTTTTTCGATGCAGGCTATCTAAAATGAAAAATACCTATAAATTTTCGTCAAAAACAAGGTGCAAATTATCATGCACATCTCCCCTATCAATTTCAAGTGTTTCTAGAAAAGTCGAATTTTCTAGGTTTTTTAGCTATGTTGCAATATGGATTGCTACGTTTTGCGTTAATGCAAATCTTACGATTTTTTAATGAGTAATCAATAAACAGAAATAAATATTTAAAATGTTAATAGAAACGTGGTACAAACTATCATGGCTGCCTGCTCTAACCATTCCAAGCGTTTCTAGAAAAGTTTTGTTTTTTTTCAGATTTTCGCCTATATAAACGCTATATACGGATTGTTACGTTTTGCGTTGAGTTGCCCCTTTTTCCACATCTCAACGCAAAACGTAGCAAAGTTGTTACGTTTTGCGGTGATGCAAATTGTATCGATTTTTTTTCGATGCAGGCTATCTAAAATGAAAAATACCTATAAATTTTCGTCACAAAAACATGGTGCAAATTATCATGCACACCTACCCTATCAATTTCAAGTGTTTATAGAAAAGTCGAATTTTCTAGGTTTTTTACCTATGTTGCATTTCGATTGCTACGTTTTGCGTTAATGCAAATCTTACGAATTTTTAATGAGTAATCACTAAACAGAAATAAATATTTAAAATTTTAATAGAAACGTGGTACAAACTGTCATGGCTACCTGCTCAAACCATTCCAAGCGTTTCTAGAAAAGTTTTATTTTTCAGATTTTCGCCTATATAAACGCTGTATATGGATTGTTACGTTTTGCGTTGAGTTGCCCCTTTTTCCACATCTCAACGCAAAACGTAGCAAAGTTGTTACGTTTTGCGGTGATGCAAATTTTATCGAATTGTTTCGATGCAGGCTATCTAAAATGAAAAATACCTATAAATTTTCGTCAAAAACATGGTGCAAATTATCATGCACACCTCCCCTATCAATTTCAAGTGTTTCTAGACAAGTCGAATTTTCTAAGTTTTTTGCCAATGTTGCACATGGATTGCTACGTTTTGCGTTAATGCAAATCTTAACGATTTTTAATGAGTAATCACTAAACAGAAATAAATATATAAAATTTTAATAGAAACGTGGTACAAACTATCATGGCTGCCTGCTCTAACCATTCCAAGCGTTTCTAGAAAAATTTAATTTTTCAGATTTTCGCCTATATAAACGCTGTATATGGATTGTTACGTTTTGCGTTGAGTTGCCCCTTTTTCCACATCTCAACGCAAAACGTAGCAAAGTTGTTACGTTTTGCGGTGATGCAAATTTTATCGAATTGTTTCGATGCAGGCTATCTAAAATGAAAAATACCTATAAATTTTCGTCAAAAACATGGTGCAAATTATCATGCACACCTCCCCTATCAATTTCAAGTGTTTCTAGACAAGTCGAATTTTCTAAGTTTTTTGCCAATGTTGCACATGGATTGCTACGTTTTGCGTTAATGCAAATCTTAACGATTTTTAATGAGTAATCACTAAACAGAAATAAATATATAAAATTTTAATAGAAACGTGGTACAAACTATCATGGCTGCCTGCTCTAACCATTCCAAGCGTTTCTAGAAAAATTTAATTTTTCAGATTTTCGCCTATATAAACGCTGTATATGGATTGTTACGTTTTGCGTTGAGTTGCCCCTTTTCCACATCTCAACGCAAAACGTAGCAAAGTTGTTACGTTTTGCGGTGATGCAAATTTTATCGATTTTTTTTCGATGCAGGCTATCTAAAATGAAAAATACCTATAAATTTTCGTCAAAACATGGTGCAAATTATCATGCACACCTCCCCTATCAATTTCAAGTGTTTCTAGAAAAGTCGAATTTTCTAGGTTTTTTGCCTATTATGGATTGCTACGTTTTGCGTTAATTAAAATCTTACCATTTTTAATGAGTAATCAATAAACAGAAATATATATTTAAAATTTTAATAGAAACGTGGTACAAACTATCATGGCTGCCTGCTCTAACCATTCCAAGCGTTTCTAGAAAAGTTTAATTTGTCAGATTTTCGCCTATATAAACGCTGTATATGGATTGTTACGTTTTGCTTTGAGTTGCCCCTTTTCCACATCTCAACGCAAAACGTAGCAAAGTTGTTACGTTTTGCGGTGATGCAAATTTTATCGATTTTTTTTCGATGCAGGCTATCTAAAATGAAAAATACCTATAAATTTTCGTCAAAAAACATGGTGCAAATTATCATGCACACCTACCCTATCAATTTCAACTGTTACTAGAAAAGTCGAATTTTCTGGGTTTTTACCTATGTTGCATATGGATTGCTACGTTTTGCGTTAATGCAAATCTTACGATTTTTAATGAGTAATCACTATACAGAAATAATTATTTAAAAGTTTTTATAGAAACATGGTACAAACTATCATGGCTACCTGCTCTAACCATTCCAAGCGTTTCTAGAAAAGTTTTGTTTTGCAGATTTTCGCCTATATAAACGCTGAATATGGATTGTTACGTTTTGCGTTGAGTTAACGTAGCAAAGTTGTTACGTTTTGAGGTGATGCATATTTTATCATTTTTTTTCGATGTAGGCTATCTAAAATGAAAAATACCTAAAAATTGTCGTCAAAAAATGGTGCAAATTATCATGGAAAGCTCCCCTATCAATTTCAAGTGTTTCTAGAAAAGTCGGATTTTCTAGGTTTTTGCCATAGTTTGTATATGGATTGCTACGTTTTGCGTTGATGCAAATGTTAACGAATTTGTATGAGTAATCGCTAAACAGGTATAAATATATAACATTTTAATAGAAACGTGGTACAAACGATCATCTTTATAGAAAGGAGGTGCAAACCATCATGGCTACCTACTCTAAGAAGTTCAAGTGTTTTTATAAAAGTCGAGTTTTCAAGGTTTTTTGCCTAGGTTGTATAGATTGTCAAGTTTAGCGATGATGCAAATCTTAAAGATTGTTTTCCACTAGGAATCAATAACAGATATAAATATATAACATCTTTATAGAAAGGTGGTACAAACCATCATGGTTACCTACTCTAACAATTTAAAGTGTTTCTAGAAAAGTATATTTTTCAGATTTTGCCTAGACACAGACTGTATACGGGGTTGTTACGTTTTGCGTTGGGGTTGCCCTTTTTTTTATACATCTCAACGCAAAACGTAGCAAAGTTGTTACGTTTTGCGGTGGTGCAAATTATTTCGATTTTTTTTCGAAGCAGGCTCTCGAAAATGAAAAATGTCTATAAATTTTCGTAAAAAACATGGTGCACATTATCATGGAATCCTCCCCTATCAATTTCAAGTGTTTCTAGAAAAGTCAAATTTTTTCTTAGTTTTTTTTTTTTTTTTTTTTTTTTTTTTTTTTTTTTTTTTTTTTTTTTTTTTTTTTTTAAGAGTAATCACTTTAACAGAATTTTAATAGAAACGTGGCACAAACTATCATGCCAACCTGCTCTAATTTCTAGGTTGTTTGCCTAGGTTGTATACTACGGTTTAGTTTTAATACAAATCTTAACGATTCTTTTCCACGAGGAATCAATAACAGAAAAAAAATATTATCTTTATAAAAAGGTGGTGTAAACGATCATGGCCATACTCTAACAATTTCAAGTGTTTCTAGAAAAGTATATTTTTAAGATTTTTGTCTATGTACAGGCTGTATATGGGATTGTTACGTTTTGCGTTGGGTTTGCCCATTTTTATTGGAAATGAATATTTCAACTTGGGCAAAGCTTAACCCTCATCTAGGGGTGGGGGGGGGGACTTGTTACCACCCCGCTTCAGGTTTTCTCCCCGGCTTCCTAAAACCCCCTTTTTGGTGCCAAATTATTTAATGTAATTGTCAATTGACATTTTCCGCTCCTTTTCATCCTAAAACAAACATCCACCGGGGTATGGGTAAGATACAGGGTGATCCCAAAGTGATGGAGGGGGGGGGCAACCAACCCCCTTTCGGGAGAGAAGTACCAACATGCCTAGCACAACATAGGAATATCACACACACACTTGATTTTGGTAACAATATATAGCTATGGTCCTCCTCTTTCCATTGATACCAAAATGAGTACCAACATGCCTAGCATTACGTCGCAGTGACGTCATAAAGTTCGCATGTTAGCAAAATTGTCAATTTCCATAGAGACACAGGGAAAAATTCAATTTTTCGCCAAAAATGTTAGGAATATCCTATTTTAATGCGGTTTTTGGCTCTACTTGATGGAAAATGACTAGTTTTATATAATGAGAGCATTTTAGTGCTATAATAATGTTTTTGAGTCGCTAAAATTGCGTAATATCAAATGGATAGCTATGATCCTCTACTTTCCATTGATACCAAAATACGTACCAGCATACCTAATATGGCGTCACAATGGTGTCATGAAGTCAGCTCTAAATGATGGCAATTGACGAATTTGACATAAACAGAGTCATAGAGCCATACTGAATACAGAATATTTTCATTTTTTTTTCGCTAAAATGCCACTAAAGGATGAGAAGCTGATTAGCTGGTGGCTTTTTACACATGTTACGAAAGCTTATAGCATTTTAGCACACCGGACGAAAGTTCACCAGGAAAGGTGTAACAAACTCCTCCCCTTTGGTAAGATGTGATGGGTTAAACCTCTTCAAGCTTCCCCTGACTTTGATTCAAATCAGATGTTTTTTCCCAAAGTTACCATAAACATGATAAAGTAGTGCGGCACATACGTAGCTCGTGAGTCACTTTGTTATCCACATGACAACATGTTTGTTGGGCATATGGTCTGTCTGGATGGTTGGATTGAGCAGAAACAAAAGCATTGATTTTCTGTAACACATCAAGAAAGAGGCGGATTCTTAACTAGTGTTGATAAATATAACCGTATGCAATTCAACCGATTCGCAATACAATGCGACGGCAGCAGTTGCTCATATACACCCGGCCTCCTGAAAACAAACCTGTTTGTTTTTGGCCTAATACAGAGGGCTCACTACTATTTTCTTAATTTGCCGACGATTGCGGCAAAGCCTCATTCAATATAGCAACTTACCCAAATGAATCAAAATAGATTACAGTAATGCAGACTGCAAACTACAAACCAATTTGGGTGCTTTCATGTTATAAGCTGGTCGTCGGTGTTGCCATGATGGCCCATATAAGACCTCGTTCTTGACATATAAATTCATGCTATAATGTATGTAACTTCTTATATGGTGCATTTATCTAATCATTGATAAAACAGTGCATGTACAGTATTGTTAATGAAGATTTTGTATTTCACTTAAATAAACATATAAATAACGTTTTACAGTGCCTGTAAAATAATTATTGTAACGTATTCTTTGCACAAAAATATCAGTGATTCGTTTCAATAAAAATATTCACAAAGGCATTTGAACTTGGTATCATTTGCATGTGTAAAGTTGTACAAAAGGCTTGACTGGAAGGTACTAATATCAAGGCAGAAAACACTGCATTGGTTAATTCATATGACACATTTTGCGTCTAAAGCTAATTTCTTGTTAAAAACAGTATGGTTACTTCTCTTTGAATCAGTGTCCTTTGCGGTCGCTAACAGACCATTTAACCCCATCTAACAGAGTTTTTTCATGGGTATGATTTTGATACCAATGGATAGCTATGATCCTCTACTTTCCATTGATCCAAAATACGTACCAGCATACCTAGTATTGCGTCACTATGGTGTCACGACGTCGGCTCTAAATGAGGCAATTGACGAGTTGTGACATAGACAGAGTCATAGAGCCATACGAATAAGAATTTTTCATTTTATTTTCGCTAAAATGCCACTAAAGGATGAGAAGCTGATTAGCTGGAAACTTTTTACGCAGTTACGAAGCGTATGGCATTTAGCACACCGGCCGAAAGTTCACCAGGAAAGGTTTAACAAACTCCTCCCCTTTGGTACGATGTGATGGGTTAAACCTCTTCAGCTTCCCCTGACTTTGATTCAAATCATATGTTTTTTTTTCCCAAAGTTCCCATAAACAATGATAAAGTAGTGCGGCACTACGTAGCTCGGTAGTCACTCTGTTATCACATGAACACATTTTGGTTGGGCATATGTCCGGTCTGATGGTTGGATTGAGGCAGAAACAAAAGCATTGATTTTCTGAACACATCAAGAAAGGAGGCGAATTCGTAACTAGTGTTGAGAAATAACCTATGCAATTCAACCGATTGCATACATGCTGTGCTATGGCAGCAGTTGCTCATAGAGACCCAAACTATGTAGAGAGGTGCATTATAATGTATGACAAGGGTTGAAATCAATTTAATTACAAGGTGTTTTTTAGAAATGGGGGTCAGAATAGTTGTTTTGCAAAAGAGCTTACATCACTTTGTTTCAATTGAAGGTAATGTATAATTAAGAAAAATAATATGCCATTTAAGCCGATCTTACATTTTTATATTGTTTTTCTGCTTGCAGTAGAACAAAGGGGTGTGGGGGGAAATCAACGCAAAACGTACAACCCGTATATGGGCGTGTATAGGTAAAACTCTAAATCGATTTTTGTAAAACACTTGCATTTAGGAAGGTCGATAGGCTGATCATGGTTTTGCACCACGTGTTCTATTAACCTTGTATATAATAATTTCTCTTAAGAATTAAAAATTCCGCATGAAAAAAAAAAGACTGGTTGGTAGAAACATTTGCAATTGAGGATAATTTATTATTATAATTTGCACCATGTTTTGGCCGTAACATATAATGTCCTTTAGAGAGCCTGCATCGAAAGAAAAATCTCGATAAAAAAATCCCTCACCGCAAAACGTAACACCATTGCCACATTTTGAGATGTGGTGTAAAAGGGGAAATTCATATGCAGCCTATAGACAGAAATCTGAATAGACTTTTGAAGAAACACTTGAAATCTTTTCTGTAGCCACGATAGTTTGCACCACGTTTCTTATTTAGTGGAGCGGTTTCTGCAAAATTGTCGACAACCCCTCCCTCGGTACAACAAAATGCAACCACTTCTATTCCAAAGTAGTAAATAAATAATTTTAAAAATGCATGGTTGTGAATGTGGTCAAAAACTTTGGTGGCCGAAGTGTTTTTGGGTAAAAAATCACGTTTGAGCTAAAAACGTAAGAAAATCAAGATGTTATTAATTTCGTAGCAAAACAATTTCAATTTGATGCAATACTATTAATTTCTTACATTATATTATCGATTTCTGTTTTAACAATTATAAAGGGTCTCGAATTTTAGCCCCCAAATCATGTTTTTTTCCCTAAACAAACATTATTTCATCCACATGTCACCACAACGAGTATTGCCTGAACCCTTAATGCATGATAAAACCTTATCAATACAAAGAGGATACCAAAAAATAAGATGGTAATATTTTTTACTTTAAAAAAATAAAACAAATAATTTCGCGTTAATTTACAGCCCAAAAGTACTTTCAGACGGTCACTTATAATGATTATTAGGTGGCAATTTGCGAAACTATTACAAGTTGGTCTCACATACCTACCGCCGTTATTACGAAATGGGATATACCAAAGTTAATTCATAATTTCTAGTTATCCTCATTATGTGCCTTTTAGTGATATACTGAGATAATTCACTCTATGCAAGAAAATGAAATTAACGGGATTCTTTTGTTCAACACACTACTGAACCTCACTTACTAGCATATCCAACAATTTGCGATACATTCTATAAGCTTCCTTCGTGGCCGAGCGTCTAAGCGGTGGACGTTCTTGATTTTACTTTGGCATAGTCCTCTTGTTGTCGGTTGAGTCCAGCGTAGCCCAGCGACTTTCGCACATTAAAATTACACGAGAGTAAGATAATTTTCTTTTACTTACTGTCACCTTGGCCATTGAAGGTTATGGAATGGAAGTATAATTCATCTATATTTCAAACATTTCCAATTTTTCTTATTAAGATACCGGTAGTGTTGTCCCCAAGTGTTAAAGTCAAAACCAAAAAAATAAGAAACAACAGCACAAAAGCATTATAACATCCATGATACAAACTTCCCTTTGACACGTGTTTTTGACGAGTCACCCCACTAGTTGGGAGTATCGTTAACGACCGCTAACTACTCGTAATACAATAGCTCAGCATGAATTTCAACCCTCGAAGTAATTTGTACATTTTCATTCATACCAAATATTAAATTTTAGACAACGAATGACGAGTTAGAAATGCTTTCAACCGTTCATGTATAGCGATTTAGTAGTGGTCAAAATGTGAACTTAAAAAAACGGTCTCACAGACCTACATCCTTTATTACGAATTAATAATTGACAACACTTTAGTACATGTTTTTCTTGTTATCCTCATTATGGGCCTATTACGCAACATATGAAAATAACTGACTTCATACAAAGAAAATGATGTTTAACGGAATGCTTTTGTTCAACATCACTTATGATCCCTCACTAGCATATACAACAATCGCGTCTTATGTTTTAAAGCTTCTTCCGTAGCGCAGCGGTCTAAGCGGATAGCGCATTGATTTTACTTTTATTAGTCCCATGTTGTCATTTTCGAGTCCGCCTGTGGCCCACCATTCGCATATAAAATTATGCGAGTATTCAGTTCTGATGAACATTCTCTTTAATTTGGTAGCATAACTTCAACCCTGTACCATTTAAACTGATATCGGAACAAAATATATGCTAATTGTTAGTAGTCGTTTGGTCAGGGAACACCAAGGTTGTCAGTTTCTATTTTACATGAAATATCATAACAATATATTTGTTTGAGTATTTCGTGTAAAAAATATATTATTCTAAAAATGTACTACCTTGAGGACGGAAAATGACACAAGTATTCAAAATCCGTTGATTCTCTCCAATTTGAACCTAAAATTCATATCACAGAGAAAATTTCTGCCGTCTTTTGTATGAGAAGCTGCTTCATTTTTTTTAACTATTACAATTACAGAAAACGAGCAATAAACAGTGCTCCTGGACAAAAGTGTAAGCGGCGTACAAGCACACAAGTCTTGCAATATAATTCCCTGTCAGAGCCTATCTATATGAAAACTATTGATTCTAATCGATTAATAATACAACATCTAAATTTCGTTGAAACTTCGAGGGAATACATTCCGCCCGAAATATTCTAAGCTAACCTTTTGATGGCCCACTGGTTCCAGATAAGGAAATTAGTGATTTTTATTTTGGGTGTTCATCGGTCGATTCCGTCAGCCTACCATTTTCGACTTAGTAATTAATGTTGTTATATAATTAAGTCTCATTGGATGGGCTAATCATGTCTTTTTAGTTGAGATGATTAATTTCATAATATAAAATTCAGTAGGAAAGTACTCTTTTTTAATTGAGATGTTTGCATTTATCTCATCGTAACATAACCTCGTACTCATGTGCACAGTTCATTATTCACACATGGCATGCACAAAATGTAGTGAGCCATGTGTAGACGTGTATTCTGTTTTCAAATAAGTATATTACAAATATGTTCTCTAACAAAAAGATGTCCTCTGGTTAGACCGGGTTGCGTACACTCCCATAAGGTTTACAGGTATTCCATATAAATTGAATTCGAATTTTAATGCCAAAAGGCTAATATGGTATTGTGAAATTCATGCGTTGCTTCGGTTTGTAAATTTTACCTGTTCAGACACAATGTTCATATTTTGCAGAGAGGTCACTTTTCAAGGAAAAACCATGAATTTAGCACTTTTGCTTGCCAAATTTAGTATTTTTAGTTATTTTCAGCCTGGTTTGGGATTTTCCGGGGTCTTTTATGCGCTTTTCGCCAGTTTAAAGGATTCTGAGTGATGCATCTTAAATACGTCATTTTCATAAATGCAAAGCAGTAACTCATTCTTTTCTTTTAAAATGTAAAATACCAGTGTATTATCACAAAAAGGGGCAAAAATACCCCTTCACAATTTTATGCCATTTTAATTATATTTTTTTGTGAAAAAGGCCTAAAATTGCCGAAACTTTCAAATCTGAATATCTCAGTAACTGAAGGAAATATTAATGTCAAAACACTAAAAGTTTTATTTTCAAACTATAATAAATTTACATAAAATCTCAAATTTTGATAGCTATTTGATGTTCACAAAAATAAAGGAAATCTACCAAAAAAACGTTCAACGTAAAAAGCCACCAAGTTTTAAAAGAGTACGAGCCGTATAAAGTTAATAAATGTTAAGAGAGCACCAAGTATACTCAAGTGCGTCTGCCCCATTGGCAAACTTGGTCCCATTTCTTCTACAATGCAAAAGAAAATATCAGTTTTCCCACCATCAACCTCCAAACAGCCCAAATATAATTCATAGTTTTCATGCTAGAGGTGCTAATGCAATAATGCCGGGTTCAAAACAACCCTCATACGTGAGACAACCAGAGCAGCGGGACCTTCCAATGGTCTTTTGTACCCTTCTTCCTGTAGGGTATCTCACAGAAAGACTGGTACAATACCCAGCAACATACGTGAGTTAGACTCTATCACAGAACTCATAACCAACATACCTTCTATAGAACAGTCGACTGCAGATCCGTCGAAACACATTTTCATTGGGAAGATAATTGATGTTACAAGGAGATTGGACATTATTCCGTATTGAATATATCTCCAACAACAAGAAATCAAGCAAGAAAACAAACGAAACTAAGAAATATAATTTGAAAAGTATTCAAGTCAGAACAAGAGGTCACAAACGTTCTCAACAAAGGAATTAGGAATGGAAGAAATGGGACCAAGTTTGCCAATGAGGCAGACGCACTTGAGTATACTTGGTGCTCTCTTAACATTTATTAACTTTATACGGCTCGTACTCTTTTTAAAACTTGGTGGCTTTTTACGTTGAACGTTTTTTGGTAGATATACACCAATCCGATTTCGCACATTCCAACACCTCACTGGCAGCCATAGCTGGGGTGCATCCTGCTTGAATTCACCCACATGTGCAGATTAAGTGTAGCTTTTGAATTATACTTAATCAAGCGTGGTACAGACGTACAAAAGATGTGGGTAGGTTTTGGGTTGGAGGCCCCCAGTAATGGCGGATCAATTCTGACCATCATTTGGCTGGTCGGATTTGTCTATAGGCAACAATCTGAACAATAAAACGTTTCTAGAAACATTTGGAATTTTTAGAGTAGGTAGCCATGATAGGTTGCACCACGTTTCTAGTAAAATTTATTCCTGTTCAGAGATTACTCATAAAAAAATCTTTAAAATTTGCAATTTGTAACAAAAAAAAAAAAAAAAAAAAACCCAGGTGGCACCCGGCAGATTCTTATTCTACACACCCTAATCTATCATTTTCAGCAAAAACATTGTGTATATACTCAACTTTACGGTCAGGGCATAATTTGGACCATATCCACCCGACTAAATCCGATTTCGCACATTCCAACACCTCACTGGCAGCCATAGCTGGGGTGCATCCTGCTTGAATTCACCCACATGTGCAGATTAAGTGTAGCTTTTGAATTATACTTAATCAAGCGTGGTACAGACGTGCAAAAGATGTGGGTAGGTTTTGGGTTGGAGGCCCCCAGTAATGGCGGATCAATTCTGACCATCATTTGGCTGGTCGGATTTGTCTATAGGCAACAATCTGAACAATAAAACGCTTCTAGAAACATTTGGAATTTTTAGAGTAGGTAGCCATGATAGGTTGCACCACGTTTCTAGTAAAATTTATTCCTGTTCAGAGATTACTCATAAAAAAATCTTTAAAATTTGCAATTTGTAACAACTTTCCAACGTTTTGCATTTAGACGTGGAAAAAAAGGGGCAACCCCAACGCAAAACGTAACAATCCACATACGGAATTTATATAGGCGAAAATCCGAAAATTAAACTTTTCTGCAATCGCTGAAATTCTTAGAGCAGGTAGCCATGATAGTTTGTACCACGTTTCTATCAGAATTTTATATATTTATATCTGTTTAGCGATTACTCATTAAAAATCATTACAATTTTCATCAACGCAAAACGTAGCAATCCACATGCAACCTAAGTATGTCAAAAATCTAGAAAATTCGACTTTTCCAGAAACACTTGAATTTGATAGGGGAGGATTCCATGATAATTTGCACCATGTTTTGACGAAAAATTAAGATTTTTTCATTTTGAGCGAGCTGCCAAAGAAAGAAATCTCTATAACATTTGTATCACCGCAAAAGTAACAACTTTGCTACGTTGTGCGGTGAGATCTGGAAAAAAAGGGGCAACTCAACGCAAAAAGTAACAATCTCATATACACCGTTTAAACCACGTTTCTATTAAAACTTATATATGTGTTTAGTTTGGTGATTACTTATTAAAAATCGGTAATATTTGCATAACGCAAAAAGTAGCAATCAAATAATGCAAACATAGGTAAAAAAAGCCTAGAAACAATTCAACTTTTCTAGAAACACTTGAAAATTGAAAGGGGGGGGGGGGGGGGTTTCCATGATAATTTGTCGTACCAGTTTTGATTGACAATGCTATAGGTATTTTTCATCTTAGATAGCCTGCATCGAAAAAATTCGATTAAATTTGGTCATCACGCCCAAAAACGTCCACAAAATTGCTACGTTTTGTGTGGGGATGGAAAAAGGGGGACAACCTCAACGCACAACGTATCAATCCATTACAGCTTTATCGGCCGAAAATCTGAAAAAATGAAACTTTTCTAAGAAACGCTTGAATGGTTAGGAGTAGGCAGCCATGATAGTTTGTACCAAGTTCTATTAATTGACGCACCCCTACTTCTTTCTGTTGGGTGTGATTTTATCAAAAAATCGTTAAGATTTGCATTAACGCAAAAGATAGCATCCATATGAAACATAGGTAAAAAATCTAGAAAATAAACTTTTCTAGAAACACTTGAAAAGTGATAGGGGGAGGGGGGGGGGGGTTTCCATGATAATTTGCACAATGTTTTTGATGAAATGTAATAGGTATTTTCATTTTAGAGAGCCTCATACGCAAAAAAAAATCGATAAAATTTGCATCAACGCAAAACGTCTAAACAATTTTGCGACGTTTTGCGTTGAGATGCGGAAAAACAAGGGGCCAATCAACGCAAAACGTAACAATCCTTATACAACGTTTTAACCAGTTCGATTAAACTTTATATTACGTCTTTTGTTTAGTGAGTACTTTATTTAAAAAATCGTTAATATTTGCATATTAACGCAAAACGTAGCTATCAATAAGGGCAAACATAGGAAAAAATTAGAAAATTCCACTTTTCCTGAACACACTTGAAAGTGATAGTAGGTGTGCATTTTGAAAATTTGCACCATGTTTTTGACGAAAATTATATAGGTATTTTAATTTAAGATAGCCTGCATCGAAAAAAAAACTCGATTAAAATTGCACAGCGCAAAGTAACAACTTTGCTACGTTTTGCGTTGAGATGTGGAATGGAAAAAGGAGGCGGCAACTCAACGCAAAATTATCAATCGATATTTACAGCGTTTATATAGGCGAAAATCTGAAAAATTAAAACTTTTCTAGAAACGCTTGGAATGGTGAGAGCAGGCAGCAATGGTAGTTGTACCAAGTTTCTCTTAAAATTTTAAATATTTATTTCTGGTTAGTGATTACTCATTAAAATCATTACATTTTCATAACGCAAAAAAACGTAGCAATCCACATGCAACCTAAGTTATGTCAAAAATTAGAAAATTCGGATTTTCCGAAACCCTTGAATTGATAGGGGAGGGATTCCATGATAATTTGCACATGTTTTTGACCGAAAATTTAAAGATATTTTTCATTTGCAACGGAAAACAATTGATAAAACTTGAAACCAACGCAAAACGTAACAACTTTGCCTACGTTTGAGTTGAGATTGTGGAAAAAGGGGCAACTACGCAAAAAAACTATCAAGCGATATACAGGTTGATATACGAAAAATCTGAAAAATAAAACTTTAGAAAAAGCTGGAATGGTTAGAGCAGGGCAGCCATGGTAGTTTGTACCACGTTTCTATTAAAATTTTAAATCTTTATTCTGTTAGTGATTATCATTAATAAAATCGCGGTGTGAGATTGCATTATAATAAACGCAAAACGTAGCAATCCATATGCAACTAAGGTAAAAGCTAGAAAATTCGACTTTTTAGAAACACTTGAAAATTGATAGGGGAGGTTTGCATGATTAATTTGACACCAGTTTTTTACGAAAAAATTATAGGTATTTTCATTTGAGATAGCTGCATGGAAAAAATTCGATTTCAAAATCTGGCATCTCTGCAAAACGTAACAACTTTGCTACGTTTTGTGTTGGGATGTGGAAAAAGGGGCAAATCAACGCAAAACGTATAAATCCAATATACAGCGTTTATAAGGAGAAAAATCTGAAAAATAAAACTTTTTCTGAAAAGTTGGAATGATTAGAGCAGGCGCCATGATAGTTTGTACCACGTTTCTATTAAAAGTTTAAAAACAAAAAAACACGCGTTTTTTTTTTAAAAATGGTTAAGATTTGCATTACGCAAAACGTAGCAATCCTTGTGCAACATAGGCAAAAAAACTTAGGCTGCTTAAAAAAAATAGAAAATTCGACTTTTCTAGCAAACACTTGAATATGTTAGGGGAGGCTTGAATGATCTTTTGCACCATGTTTTTTTGACCGAAAAATATAGAGGTATATTTTTTTCATTTAGATAGCCTGCCATAGAAAAAAAAATCGATTAATTTGCAGCAACCGCAAAACGTCACACTTTGCTACGTTGCGTTGAGAGTGGAAAAAGGGCACCTCCAACGCAAAACGATTATTCAATATACAGCGTTTATATAGGCCGAAATCGAAAAAAATTTAAACGTTTCTAGAAAACGCTTGGAATGGTTAGAGCAGGCAGGCAGATAGTTTGTACAACGCTATAAAATTGTAAATATTGTATTGTCTGTTTGTGATTATCATTAAAAAACTCGTTAAAATTGATAACGTGATAACGTAGCAATCCCTATTGCAACATAGGTAAAAACCTAAAAATTTCGACTTTTTAGAAAACACTAGAAATGATAGGGAGGTGCATGATTAATTTGCAACCATGTTTTGACGAATATTTATAGGGAATTTTTCATTTTAGATAGACTGCATCGAAAAAAAAATTCGCTAAAAATTGCATCACCGCAAAACGTAACAAACTTTGTAAGTTTGCGTTGAGATGTAAGAAGAAAAAAGGGGAATCAACGAAAAAAGTAAACAATCCATTATACAGCGTTTATATAGGCGAACATCTGAAAAATAACGTTTCTAGGAAAGGTTCTGGATGCGTACGAAGAGGTAAGGCCATGATAGTTGATCACGTTTATATTAAAATGTAAATATTTATTTCTGTTTAGTTGATTACTCATTAAAAAAAAGCGTTAAAGTTGAAATTCACGCAAAACGTAGCAATCCATAGGCAACATAGGTAAAAAAACCTAGAAAATTCGACGTTTTATAAAACACTAGAAATGATTAGTAGGGGAGTTCTGCATGCTAAGTTGCACCATGTTTTTGACAAAATGGATATGTATTTTTCATTTTAGATAGGCTGCATCGAAAAAAATCGTAAAATTTGGCATCACCGCAAAAAACGTAGCAACTTTGCTAGGTTTTGCGTTGAGGATGTGGAAACAAAAAGGTTGCATCAGCGCAAAACGTAACAATCCATATACAGCGTTTATATAGCCAGAAAATCTGACAAACAAAACTTTTCTAGGAACGCTTGATATGGTTAGAGCAGGAGGCAGGCATGATAGTTTGTACCACGTGTCTATTAAATCGTTAATATTTATTTCTCTCTTAGGACGATTACTAATAAAAAAAAACGTTAAAATTTTTCAAGAACGCAAAACGTAACAATCCTTATGCAGCCTAAGCAAAACACTAGGAAATCATTTTTTCTAGAAACACTTCTAGAATTGATTGAGGAGGCTGCCATGATAATTGCATGATGTTTTTGACGAAAACTAATGATATTTTTTCAGATAGAGGAGCCTATAAAGGTACAAATCTGAAAAATTAAGACTTCTTGAAATGTTTGCACCCATGTTCTATGAAGATTTTACATTTTTATTCTTGTTAGTGATTCCCTGGGGAAAGAATCGTTAAAATTTGAATCAACGATTTAAATCCAGGCAATGCTCATCAGCCATTGAAACAAAAAGGTCGGAAAACCAGTACGTTTAAAACCATCCCAAAAGGCATCCGATAAACATGCAAAGTAATCACGTTTGTTCAAAGCATTAGTTTGACCATTGGAACACCAAAGTTAGCTGTATCGGGGATCCAGCAATGCTAATCGACCATTGAAACACAAAGGAGCCGAAAACACCGGAGACCATCCAGAAAGCGTTCAGGAACCATCCAAAATGTCTACTTCGGTTTAAAAACCAATATATGACAATTAGGACAGAATGGGTAATTTGGCAATGCGGATAAAACCCAAATCCTAACAAAGGAGCCGAAAACACCGGAATCACCCAGAACCCATCTTTGAATAAGTGTCCACTTTTTCTTAGACAAAAAGGGACCAGTTGGGAAAATGGCCGAATTGGGTTCCATGAAATGCTCAACACATTAATAACAAAGGAGCCGCAAACAACGGGAACCTCCCAGACACCATCTGGAAATATAAGGGCCACTTTTGTTTAACAATCAATATTTTGACAATATGGCCAGAAATGCTGATTTGGGTTCCAGGCAAAGCTCAACAACCATTGTTACACAACGGAGCCAAAAACACCGGGAACCATCCAGAAACCATCTTCGAACCATCCAAAGTGTCCACTTTTTTTTCAATATCAATATTTAACCAATATGAACCAAAATAGCTGAATATGGATCCAGGCAATGCTCATCAACCATTGAAGCACAAAGGAGCCGAAAACACCGGGAACTATTAAGAAACCATTTGGGAAATATCTTAAGTGCCCACTTCTGCTTAAAACTTATTATTTTGACCATTTGAACCAAAATAAGTAAATCGGGATCAAGGCAATGGTCATCAAATATTGAAACACAAAGGAGCCGAAAACACCGGAGACCATCCAGAAAGCGCCCAGGGACCATCCAAAATGTCCAATTCGTTTAAAAACAATATAATTGACAATATGGACAGAAATATGGCTAATTGGCAATGCTAACAACCCAATCATACACAAATGGAGGCGAAAAACACCGAGAACACCCCAGTAAACCATCTGTAGATAGTGTCACTTTGTCTTAGAAAAAAGTGACCATTTTGGACAGAAATGTCCGAAGGGTTCCATGAAATGCGTCATACAACCAGATCCCAAAAAAGGAGGCCGAAGAAAACAAAGGGACACCCTCCCAGACACATCTGGAAATATAAGGCCACTTTTGTTAAAAATCAATATTTGACAATATGGCCAGAAATGCTGATTTGGGGTCAGGCAAAGCTCAACAAACATTGTTACACAACGGAGCCAAAAACACCGGGAACCATACAGAAACCCATCTTGTCGACATCCAAAGTGTCACTTTTTTTTTTCAATATCAATATTTAACCAATATGAACCAACACATAAGCGGAATAGGATCAAGGCAATGCCTCATAAACCATATTGAAGCACAAAGAGCCGAAAACACCGGGAAAACTATTAAGAAACCATTGGGGGAAATTATCTTACGTGCACACTTCTGCGTTTTTAAAATTATTTTTTGACATTTGAACCCAAAAAAGTAAATCGGGGATCAAGGCAATGGCGTCATCACATATTGAAACACAAAGGAGCCGTACAACACCAGCCAAGCACCATACAGAAACCACCCGGCACCCATCCAAAGTGACCAACTTTGTTTAAAAATCATTATTGACCATGGTTGAACCAAATAAGCCGATTTGGGTTCCTTGCAAGCCAACAGCACATTTATAGACGAAGGCGCCCAAGAACCGGTAACCATCCCAGATAGAACCCCCTGGGAACCAAACACAGTGTCCATTTTTGTATGTTTTAAAATCATTATTTTTGACCATTTGAACCACAAAATAGCCGATTTGGGTTCCAGGCAACGCTCAACAACCATTAATACACGAAGGAGCCCAAAAATCCGGGGAACATCCAGAAACCCCCTGGGAACCAACCAAAGTGTCCACTTCTGTTTTAAAATCATTATTTTGACCACTTTGAACCAAAATAGTTAATTTTTGGTCTTATAGAAAAGTTGTTACGTGTTTAGTTGCCCCTTTTTGAGGAGTTAACGCAAAACGTAACAACATTGCTACACTTTGCGTTGTTGCTACACTTTGCGGTGCTACATACCTGCAATGGTAAAATACCATACGGAATAAAGCTCAAGCACACAACACTCACTATAATACTTGATGCACACAGGTATAAATACATTTGTGTGCAACACGCATGAGCAACCGGTAGTTATTACACATTCAATAAAAATGGCTACACAAACTGACTGCTGACTGTTTATCACACGTAAATTAAACAGTGCTTACCTGCAGCGCAGGAGTACTTAACCCACGATATAAACAATGAACCTTTGCTAAATCCATATGCATGTGTAGTTATGTGTGTATAACCCTATTCAAGGTCAGGTCATATCTAGTGAATTAGACTGTAGCGACGGTCATATTAATGTAAAGTATTTACACTGTACATTTTTCAGAAAGCCTAAAATGTAACACCTTTTGAACACCTGACACGTGTTCATATTACGTTTTCTGTGATAGGCCTATATACTTCCAGTTCCTTAAAATATGTGAAAAATATTAAGAAAACTAATTAAATGATTACAATCGAAATATATATCCCATTTTTGCTGCCTCAGAGTAAAAATAAAAAAAGTCAGATTTTTCGTCGGAGTCGCTGAGAACACATCGGACACCTTAGAACATTGGCGTCTGAACACTGGTTTTCAGACGTCTGAAGTGTTCACTTCACTCAGAGTTCTGAAGGGTGAACACTTCAGACGCCTAAAAAACGCCCGTCTACACTCTAAATGACTGATCGTTACAAGTATTGTGAAAGTGAATATTGGGAATTGGGGTCTTTTCTCGAATTTATTGTCAGTCCCAAATAAGGTAGTGAATATTTTTTCAGTCCGGTTTTAGTTCACTGAAATACTAAATTGCAGAATAGAACGATCAATTACGACGCGATCTATTTTTGTAATGGATTTCAATTTTAACTGATACAGTCGTGGGAGACTGTAGGTGCACAATCGCATGTGCAAATCGGAGAAAATGTGATTTTGGTAACAAGTACTTATGCGTTGATAATAAAAACAATGATGGAAGCACTTGCCACAACCATCCGTTGGGCCCCCAGGGTTCCCGGTACACAGGGTTAACAAGCAATTTTAAATTTTCTGAATTGGTGTTGAAAAACACCTGATTTGTCTGGTTACATGATTTAAAAAGGTAAGTTTACCTACCTATGGCTTATAGTTTTGAATTATGGGGTAAAAACTGTAAAAATGGTGAAAAAGTCAATTGTTGTTTTGGGTACAGGGTGCAATCTTGGTAACGTATAGGAATATGAAAAAATATAGGAAATAGTTTTTGACTTAGAGCCTGCTGGGCAAGAATTTTTCACCCCGATCCCGGACTCCCCCGGTGTATCCGTCCCCAGCCCCCGACCCGACCCGATCATTTAAGGGCAACCCCGCCCGACCCCGACCGGCTAGCTTTTTTTTCATGGACCGAACGCCTCTTTATAGACCAACCGGATGCTCACAGTAATTCCCCGGTAGAACGATCCATGTGAACTGTGAGGTTGTTTTCAAATTCAATTGTCTTGGTGTTACCCCTCCGCGCTCTTGGTATTTACGGCAGTTCAAAATTGATTACGGTAACTTGCGCATTTGCCCATTCTTGGTCCAAAGTTTCCTTTTCCGAAAGCCAAGTATAATATTGCAAAATCTGGTTGTAAATGTTAAAACTATATCAGTGAATGCGAAATTGATGAGACGGAATGAACTTATCCTTGGCCGTAAATTTCTTATTTGAACTGGAGGGGGGATTAGGTTGATGAAAATTTATGAATTGGAGTCGGGGTTTGCCGAAAAGATCCATTACTAGCAGATGGCGCGCGAAGCCGCTCTAAGTATGCCATTTCGAAGCTATAATCGTTAAATGTGATTGCGAATCGCGCAGAAATCTACCATTTTAACTAACATGGTAAATATGAGGTTATTTTTTTGTCAAAAACGCATGACGGACATCAACATAGGGGGATGATCGTATTGACCCTCCCCCCCTCATCAAAATATTGGGGGGGGGGGGGTTTCGCCTATTTACACCTTATTGTTTTTAATAATGAAAAAAAAAAAAAACATTAAACAAAACTGCAGTTGTCGTGAAGGGCGCACTATATATAGAAGTCCCAATGGGTATTTTTTCGAGAAAATCCCTAACATGGGCCCATTTTTCAAGCCAAAATCCCCTAGATATATGGGTCATGTTTAAGCTTCTCAAAATAAAGACCAATGTTTTAAATTTCACAATCAAACAGATCAGATTCGACTTTTTTGTCCGACTCACTCAGGGACTTCGCTGTTTGCCCGTTAGGTTGGCATCCTACCCCCCCTCCCGGGGCCGATGGCGTTTGCGCTGGTTCCACTCATTTTCTTCAATATAGAAGGGAATTACAAGTTTTCCAGGAACCAGCGTACATCTTCACCGGTCGTGAAGAGATCACGTCCCGGGCGGGGGGGTGTGACCAAACTGTGGACAAGGGCCCATAGACGGTCGCGGCAGAGGAAGCAGGGGGGGCCTGCAGGGCCCAAGTCCGGGTCCAGTGGAAGAGAAGTGGGACCCCTGAACCCCACCTTAGTCCGGACAACAAGGGGTCCAACCTGAAAACAGGGGTCCAAATGTGAATTAAATAAGGGTAAAAAAGTTGGTTCTCGAACCCGGCATAAATTCCCTGTAGCTCCACGGCCATGATCAGAATGTACTCATTCACTCCATTACTAATGGGCAGTTGGGGAGTGCACCTTTAAGTTTAATTCACCTTCAATCCAAAAGGCCCCATCTCACTTGTCACAATCGCCCAATATTGACAAAACAAAATCCAAAAGAGAACTCAACAATGCAAACCAACACTGCCAACAAAGAAAGAAGGCAAACAGAATAACTACTTTTATCCCAGACAAGGTTTCTTAAATATATGCCTTACAAGACTACAACGTACAAGACATGGTTAAGTATTTTTCAAAGTTTGCCTTTTCTCTCACTTTACAATCCCCCCCCCAAGTTCAAACATTGTTGAGGCAACGTACAACAAAGGGCTTCAACGGGCCGTCATGTACTACACTTGTGTGTAGTAACCTATTAAGAGCCCTGACTAGGAAATACATCACCAAGAAATGTTTTTATTTTGAGCAATTATTGGAAATGCCAACTATCCGCAGAAAAAGATTTCGCTCCTAACCCCCCCCCAAATTAAGAGGGTTTGCAATTTTTGAAAGTTTAAAAGATGAAATTCTTGAGGAAAGTTTCACTTTAATGTCCCGTCCGGCCATTTTAGACGAGACATCCCTATCATCATGGGCATGGCACAGACCATGAGCAGACTCCGTAGTATGTCATGAATGTGTTTCAGAAATGGTCTTTTGCTGTTTGCCGATTGGTTAATCGGATTTATTGAAATTTAGGGTCAGCAATGATTTTTTTTGATTGGCCATGGCAACATCACGGGCAGTTTTTTTATGAATGACGAACTTTGTTTGGATATCTGGCAGGTACGGCCGCGACAAAGAAATCAGCTGAGACAAACTTGCGCTTTAAAAAAAAAATTAAGGTTAGTAATCGTACACAATTTTTATCTCCGGTAAAAAGTAAAATTGGGAGTTTTCAATTCCCAATAGTAACGACGTTGTGGTTTGCTTCGTCCAGTTGACAGTGTTGAACCCCCCCAACCCCCTCTGATTGTAAATTCAGTGCGTCATAATTGGCTAATTTTCCCAAATCGGCGTCCTGGACGCATAAACGCAGAAAAACGCGACTCCTGATAGTAATGCAAGTGAGATTGAATCTTGAAAAGACAAGCCAAAAAAAAAATGTTTAAATCATCGCCGGTTGCAAAATGATCTAATACCCCTTAACGGAGAGTTTAATGCATAATGTAGGCCTATACCGGTATCGTAATTTTACATAAAACTAATAAATCCCAACCCTAATTTCAATGGCCTGCTTTAATATACATTTAGAAAAAATTACTTTCAACATGTTAAAAAATACAATGTTTTCGCTTTTCTTTTTCAGATTAATATTATTTTCCATAGCAATAGCGCCACCAAGTACGATAAGTAACCTGATTATTTATGCAGTATATGACGTACTCGGAAGCGTAGCGGAACAGCTCCACGTACGACCACTGATCTCTATAAGGTAACGGATTTCCATGCAGATCAGTGTGAAAGTATGCATCCACTTTCGTTGATCAGTGTCCTATCCTCCCGGATATTATATTTAGGATCCCTGGATCAGTGGGGAAGCGCCGCAGTGTACTTGTTTATGCTATATGTATTAAAAAAAAATGAAACTGACAAACTCGCGTATCTAGTGTATGAACGAAGCACTTTTGGATTTTTAACTTGAAAATGGATTTAGAATCCAGACTGAGTCATTAAATGTACGCCGATTCCGTAACTATGCTGTCATGTGCATGTAGTAAAATGTGCATGTCTTGTCGCCCGGGAAAAATGCACGGTGAGGTTTGCATAACTAATGAACCAGTAGGCCAATCCCCAGATACCATTTTCAGAATGTTGCTCTGATTTTTTAACACTTAAAATTATGTCCCCCGGACCGAACGAGAGCCACATAGCCCCGACCCTACCCGACCCGCCAAATGTCCCCGGGACCGGACCGGGAATCTGTTGATAAATTGCACCCGACCGGTCCGGGTCCCGGTCCGGGTCTGGTCCGGGCGCGGGGCATTCCCGGGGATTTCGGGTGGCCCCGCATGGCCTCTATTTTGACTATCTTAGTCTTTGGTTATTAACCCATAACGAATAAAGTCAAAAGTTATTGGCAGCTATTGGTTTCTATTAAATGTGACCTCTTTTGTTGAATAACGTAAAAACTAGCACGCACAACAGACAAGGCACACTATTCCTTATTTCAACCTTTTAACCAACCCTCGTCCACAGCAGCCACAACGTCCGCTGAGCTTGTGTATGACTGTCATTGGTCAATAGAGTTTCTCAACAGAACTTTAGTAGACGTATTGGAAATTTGATATCCCGGGTTTATAATAAGGTTTTAGAACAAAAATATGTGACCGGTTTTAGAAGTTTTTTGCTTAACGTTTTCAGGTGGTATAAAAGGAACCATTTTTAGACCAAAAAATTCTACACGGTCTTCGATTTTATTTGGGAATCCGAAGTAAATATCCGTGTTTTTGGACCAATCCGTCTCAGTAACGCTACATGCATTACTTCATTTTACACGGTAACTCCTCAATCAAAGTCAGTACAGTCATTGCTAAAAATTAACCAATTCGTAGTGCGTCAGGTATAATCTGGTTCAATCGACATGCATCCAGGTTCATAATTCACTCTTGCTGACTATTTTCTAAAAAACAGATTGCTCTAGGTTTTCCTTCTGCCATTAATAATCAAAGAAAGAATGTTTGGCATTGCAATTGAGAAAGTGTCAAAAGTCCCTGATTTGCCCATTGTATCATGATTTCCAATGCCCACAACTTTGGCTAGGAAGGTCCAATGATGCATCAAACGATTTTACAAAGTGCATAATGTGGGTCATGGTAATATCTAGAAGGCATATGGATATGAGGTAAACAACCTCTTGCTTCATAATGGTTTTATCAACACATGCATCTACCCTCTCAAAAAAGGGAGTAAAGAGAAGAGCGTGTAGGAGAAAAAGATCAGTAGCCCAGCGTGTTATGGTAGGCCAAAGGGCCACAACGTGCAGCTAGCTACGCGCAGCTCTTTTTTCGTTACGAGCAGCAATTTAGCAACTATTTTTTTTCGACACTTATAGAATTTTAAATTGCACGTAGAGTCGGGAGGAACAACCTCGTGCAATAAATCAAACTAAATTATACTAGTAATTAACTAATACAATCTCTATGCCTATAGTGTAGGCCATATATCAAATCTATTATTATGTGGTTTTTCAACTGTAAAAAGGATGAAAAAGTTGTCAGCACGAGAAGGTGTTTATCAAGCCCCACAGCGTGAATGTCAGAATTCAACCCTAGCTTAGTGAAAATAACATGGGATTACATTATATACACATACCAATTAATTACATGTATCGTTTGAAGTTACTGATATAATTGAATACTATTCATAATACTAGACGTGACGCGCACCATGTCAGTATTGCTTTTTAACAAACTACGCCTGCAATAATGCGAGTGCCGTCCAAGCTCCACTTATCGCCCCGGTACACCGCCGTAGCGATCTCTATATACCAGAGACCCAATGCCGACAGCGCCCGACCCCGTGGTAGTGAGTGACGCTGCGGTCAAGCGGATTGCTACTGACAGGGTTAATGGAGTGCAAGGTTAGCGGTTTTTATTGAGCTACGGAGTCCAATTGTGACTGACGGTACGCTAAGAGTCATAATAGCTTCAGATGGTTGACTGACGTTATATAAGCGGAGCATGAAACACGAGAGAAGGCCGGGCCAATATATAAATTGAGGAGATTGAGAGTAGCCCCGTCCATGATTGTTAATTTTTTGCAGAAGATAAGGACAGTCATAGCTAAACCATGCAGAATATAAATCACACATAGTGGAACAATTTAAGGCGATATAATACTCTCCTATCGGTGCAGCTTGGTACTAGTAATTATGCATAATGTAGTTTATATTTTATTGCACGAGGTTGTTCCTCCGACTCTAGGTGCTGCTTTTGTAAAGTCTATCACGTTGACGTGCAAAAACGAATTCGATGGTTAAATAGCTGCACGTAACGAAAAATTAGCTGCGCGTAGCTAGCTGCATGTTGTGGCCCCTTTGGCCTACCATAAGCGTGTATGGCTAGAGGCCAAAGGGGCCACAGCAATGCCAGCTAGCTACGCGCCAGCTCTTTTTTTCGTTACGAGCAGCAATTTATCAATCGGAATGTTTTTGATCACGTGTTAGAGTTGAAGCTGCACGTAGAGTCGGGAGGAAATACACACCTCGTGCAATAAAATACAAACCTAAATTATACTAGAATGTACTAATACGAAGCTCTATGCATAGGGTAGGCATATATGCAAATCTTATAGTATGAGTGTTAACTTATGAAAAAGGAAGTGAAAACAAGTTTCAGCACGAGAAGGGGTTTATCAAGCCACACAGCGTGATGTCAGAATTCAACCTTCAACCCAACCCCCTAGCTTAGGTGAAAAAATAACATAGGATTAAATTAATATACACATACCCATTAATTACAAGTTCGTTTGAAGTTACTGATATAATTTAATACTATTCATAATACTAGACGTGACGCGCACCATGCCAGTATTGCTTTTTAACAAAACTAAGCCTGCAATAATGGCGAGCAGTGGCCGCCAAGCTCCACTTCTCGACATGGATACACGCGCCGTAGCGATCATCACTATATACCAGAGAACGCAGCCGACAGCTCCCGCCCGTGGTAGTGACGCTGCGGCATCATAGCGTGCTTGCTATTGACAGGGTTAATGGGAGTGCAGGGTTAGCTGTTTTATTGAGCTACGG
This sequence comes from Ophioderma brevispina, assembly GCA_023653785.1. Taxonomy (NCBI): domain Eukaryota; kingdom Metazoa; phylum Echinodermata; class Ophiuroidea; order Amphilepidida; family Ophiodermatidae; genus Ophioderma; species Ophioderma brevispina. The sequence goes on from JAMKCH010047971.1 coordinate 26,592, forward strand.
AGTCAAGTTGTGACTGACGGTACGCTAAGGAGCCCCATAATAGCTTTCAGAGTGACTGACGGTATATACGCGGAGCATGACTGAAACACGAGAAGGCCGGCCAATAGTAAATTGAGGATTGAGAGTTTAGCCGTCCCATGATGTTCATTCTTTTGGCGAAGATAAGAAACCATGCAGAGTATATATCTTTCACACCTAGTGAACAATTAATGATTAACTCTCCTATCACGTGAAGCAATTTTGTACTCGTAATTATAATAATGTAGTTTATATTTTATTGACGTTTTCCTCCGGACTCTACGTGCACTTGTTAAGTCTATCACGTGAGTGTGCAAAACGCATTCGATGGTTAAATACTGCACGTAACGAAAAATTAGCTGCGCGTAGCTAGTCTGGCATTGCTGTGGCCCCTTTGGCCTACCATAGCGTGTAAGGTTATATTTGGTATTGATGATTATTGTTATTAGTTTGTCTAAAAATCTTGGGTATTGTATCCTCTATGCGTTGCATCATAATAATGGAAACATGTTCTGAATGAAAGATATAAGTAAAATTATTATAAAAAGTTATCCCCCACCATGCATAGTTGTTGCTCACTCAGAGCACACGCGGCGCGGCGTCAGTATGAAAAGAATCACCCCGGCGCCGTTAATCTGGTATGATCCCGAAAATTAAAGCCTAGTAGTATCGGATTTTCATGCGGTTTTTTCAGCTCTAATGATGGCAATTGCTATTTTACATAAACGTAGAGTTTTAGAGCCATACGGCTCACCAATATTTCAAAATGCACCATAAAATATCCTTGTGTGCAAACTCCCCCCTTACCCTTCACTTTGACGGCATACCTAATCCCGGTGAAGGTGCTACCTTCACCTTTTCTCGTAAAATGGGGGGGGGGGGTGACCGAAAGGACGAAGAACGATTACCTGGAAGCTTTTTATGAAAGGTTTTTGGCATTTAGCGCACCGGGGCAAGTTCACTAGGGGTTGTGTAACCACCCCCCCCCCCCCCTTGTAGACTAGGGTTCATGCCGTTTTAGGTAGGGCAAAGAGGTTCTCTATAGATAGAGAGTCAAAACGTTACCTAATCTTTAGAAATTCACAGCCTCGCATGTTTTTGCCGACCACAAGAAAACCTAGAGTTACCAACAATGAAAAGCAATGCCTGCCTCCGCTTCTTCCACATACTGTGGGTGCCTCTTTGCATATAAACTAATCGGTAGTGATACAATTAATGTATGTGTTAGAGGTGGCCAGGTGTAATATATGTACCTGGATCATTTGGCTCAGATAATCTTTTTTTCTCATAATGCAATGCGCGCTGTAGGTGAAAAGATGCATTCATTGAGCGTTTTTTATTTTAAATCAAGACGACTGATGTGTCCATTCCATGCGGGTGTGGCCATGGGCAGGACAACATTTAACAAACACCCATACACCCAACACTGATAATTTTGGCGATTTGTTGTTATCGAATTGACATTATGTGTGTTACAAGCACCCAAACTGATAATGTCCGTGCAATATTCCAAAATGTCAGCGCCCAGCACGGCTCTGGTTTGAATGCTTTGCACCCCCTTGGTTAGGAGGGAAGGTCGGCTTTTATTTGGCATCCACGTACGGCAATTCGGAAATTAGGACCCTATATAATAACCAGTAAACATGTATATATATTTCTATGGTGTTAAAGGCTCAGATACGTCTTTTTTGCTGTCATAACGTGCGAAAACGGTGTTTGCTGCAAAAAGTCACACCATAAAACGAATCCTATGCGTTAATTTCACAAAAAACATGCCGACCAACTATGACAAATCAGGTCGTGGAAAGGAATTTTGGCAAATCTGGTGCGATAATGAGCCAGTCCCTGTAAATACGTCGGGTATACGTTTTTTTCCATGAGCGCGGTAATCTCGTGTGCGATTGTATACGTTCGTGCTCTGGCCGTCGTTGTATGCCCGAAATACATGAGAATGAGACTAAATTTAATTAAAAAGTTCTAGCAGTTTTGGGATTTTAAATTGCGCAAAAATTTGAATGAATTCTGAAGCGGTTTTGGAGGAATCAATTAGGCATACTAATGCCGATTTAGGGATTTTTTCCGAACCCCCTTCGAACCCTCTGGTTTTAGGGATTTTTTTCCATATAGCTCTACAGCAGCTCGGCAACCACAATCCCAAATCTAGTAACGAACATGTGGCATCCTCAGCCCCAAAGAGATAAGTGTAACGCAGCTTGACACCGCCGAATTGACATCAACAAGAATATGGCTCTTTATAAGAATGGGTACCAGCAGTCTATAGATATCCATGGGGAGCCTTTCGGGTGAGCGAGCTTCGGCAGAATACTATTCCCCAAAGTGGAGAGGGGTAGTCGAGTTACTAACAACAGGTTCACGGCGCAGTGCACTTCGCACGTGCAATATGCTTGGGGAGTGCCGTGAAACCTCCCCTAAGGTGCTCTGACAGTGATCCCCGGAGGATAATAACCACGGTCCGTGGAGGTCTGATGTGCGGATCCACTGATGCCAATCTTCAGTATCGAAGTGCCACTATAGATGATGGATAAATAAGTCGCAATACTGTTTAATCCTGGCGAAGGACCATATAGTAGGACGAAAACCTTTTGCTTTCAAAAGCATTTTTGTTTACTGGGTATTTAGTATAGAGTGCTATTTTAGTATTTTGGCCGACACTATTCAATTTAAATTTCAATGTCTTTATAATATTGTAAATTATGTGGACAATTCAGTTTTTACTGCGAATGCATATTTTAATAAACCACGTTTCTATTAATAGCGGTATATTGTGCCATTATATGTATGTTGGATGACAACACGGATCTTTGCCATGTTCGTTGCCTTCTATCTCGCCCCGTCAACAATTTATAGAGATTCAACCATCGTGTCACCAGAGGAAATGTTTTGGGACAGCGTCGATTAGGTGGGAAAGGTGGCAGAAAAAGGAAATATGTGGCCCTATTCACCTGTTTCATGAAAGAACTAAGATAATAGCGCGGTGATCCTAAGATAATCTGGTCTTCATGTTGACATTTTACAAAGAGTACAAAGACTTGTGTTCTTCCGTTCCAAACACGGGCGCACTCAAAAGCCAGTAACATTCAACTCACCTGTTACTTGAATACGAGTGAACAATACGATCAGCCAAAATGTTTGAGAGCTATAAATGCGGTTGACCTTATGCCTTCATTAAGCATAAAATTGATTTTTCTCTGCTCTCGGATTACATGTTCCAATAGATTCAAGGTGGAATTTTCATTTCCCCCACTGCAACATGCCCCTCATTCAATGCCCATACCTTCGGAAAAGTACTGGAGGTGACACGACTTAGGTTTGAAATCTATATACTATAGTATATTAGGCTAGCGGCAGATCTCCTAGCGTTCAAAGGTGACACAAAAACAAAAAAACTCCTAAAAAACGTTGCTAAAATAATTGGTCTAAAGTATCAAATCAGTTCTACGCGGTTCATTTTAGTATTGCACATTTTCTTGAAATGATGTCATCTCCTTTTTCCTTCGCCTGAATACCAGTGACCAAGGGGATGTCCAACCACGTTCATTGACTCTAGCACATATGGGTGGCTATTGATAGTAAATCCGCCCGTTATGAATAGGAAAACGGACTGTCAAGATTCTCTGATGAAAAACTCAAAGGCCTTGTTTTGTCCTACGTTAAAAGCTTGAATTGTTTTCACGGCCCGATTTAGATTGAGTTGCAGCCTCATTCACACAGAATAAAACTCAACTTTCTGCTAGGATTTCCAATAACTAACCTTTGTTCTAACAGAGTACATTGCATCATTTATTCAAAAAGGAAACGAAGATGAAGCACAAAGTCTGAAAGAAATTTGATTGGAAAGCATGACCTAACATCTTAGTGGCCAGAACCAACACCCATGCATCCTCAACACATCAATATAGGACCTCTTTTCTATTCAATTAGTTTTCTTTCTGCACCGTTGTGAAAGCATATATAGTCCGACGGGAGCCACCGTCCGGGGCTCCATAACGATAACTGAATAAAGCGTGGAAACTAATGTTGTGTGAAGAGTCAACTGAATCGATTGCCCTATTGGTCCACCATGGTTCCCGGACTATGAGTACGCCGACCATAATTACTTTCTACAACCGGTTCACCTGCATATCATATACTAGTGAATGATTTCGATTTCTGCTATTAAATCAATAAATTGCATAAAACTTGGGTTTTACGCGGCAGTTACGGGTTTGGGTTCTGCGCAAGATTTAGGTGCACAGTTGGCTAAACAATTTGTTTTCTCATGAGCTTTGTTCACCTTCGTTCCTTTCGAATAAAGGATGAAAATAGGGTCAAAATTAACCCACAGTAGAACAACTAACTTTATTTATTCGTGGGAAGAGGACAGGTATTTGTTGTTCCACATCATGAAAAATGGCTTAATCTAATCTGGGGTGATGGTATAAACCCTGCAATCTTTTTTCAGTTTGTCAATGACTAATAACAATTCTCTGCAATTTCCAGATGAAAAAAGGATCAGGTGATGTTTGATTTTCTACCTACCGAGCGGATTTAACTTAACAATAGGTTCGGCGGTTTTGCTGGAGTCATACTCATGGTGTACATACCGTAGTCACTGATATCAGGCACAAATTGATAGGACATTTAATTCATTTCTCCGAGAATGTGCACATACTACACGTGAGAACACACGTAGACTGTTTCTATAATTTTACAGGAATTATTTTTGGACAATTATGTACTTCCCAGATTTGCGTGCGCCACTTGGTCCTTATCCGAGCATCTTTTTCGCTTTGGCCTCATGGCTATGAGTATTTCTTTACTTGCAAGAAATAGTTTACTTGTTTTGCATATAGGCTTAGTGTAAAATCATTCTGATTTTAGCCATTGATTTTGAAATATATGCATTCATTGAGCCTAACATTTATAGCTATAGATTCACATATAAGGGTCACACACCTGTTCTTGTCAATTAATATTTCCTTTAATTTTGAACATCTGGTTTACATTATAATGCTAAAAGCTCGCACTTGGTTCAATCGGCCGCCATTTTGGACATTTTTTAAAAACGTTGATATAAATAATATTCCTATTACATTCATAATGTCGAAACTATTGATATTATTTGAAAATTTTAACCTCTAATACAAAATATAATTTTATCCTTTGAACCCCTACACATCCTTTGACCCTACCTATACATCGTCATCGTCACCACGTTAATTAGCAACTATTTCATCATGCCGTTTTACTACTCCTTTTACTCCTTTTGTCCTGGACAGTTTTGATAAAATTGGTAAAATGTTGTTATGGTGGCAGACATATATGCCAATTGTGTATTTTTGTCATAATGCGTTTTTGAGATGTTTTAGAATTTTATGACTTGAATTCTCATAGACGTTGTTACAGAGACTGATTTTCTGTGCCAAATGGTCAAATTTGACAAATTGCTGAACAATATATATGTTTGTAATTTTTTCCTTAAGTTTAAGAATTATCTATAAATTAGTGTTCCTTTAAAGTTCAAGTAAGATTTTGATAAGAATAATTTCTATTTCTTTCTATTTCTTTGTATGCTGTCCAAGACAAATTAGTATCGTTTTGTTACTGATGATTTTTTCTTTTAGAGAAATACTTGTTGCTAATCGTAATAATGATTTGTAGAAGAACTACAACTTTCAATCTTAACAATAATGTGTCTGAAAGAAGTCAATTTGTGATCTATCCCCCTTAAGATTTGATTTCTATTTTAGCCTGGGAATCCAGGAACATGGGAGAGTGCATGAAATCCATTGTATTCAGTAGAATAGAAGGCCAATATCTTTCACATCATCGGCATGGAGGACCAGCACAGGCTTCTGGTTGGTGGTGTAGGACTGTTACTGAGTACACGGGCAAGGAACACTACGTAGAGTTACCTCACACACAAAGCGCGTCCTTGTTGCAGAGTTGAATTATTGTTGCATACTCCCCCACCAATGTATCCCCTACAGAAGTGGTTGAGCTCTTTTACGAGGAGCTCAGTTCAATGATACGTGGCATAACTTCGCACAGTTAACTTCCTAGCTGTCCTGGGTGATTTTAATGCGAGACCAGAACCTGATGATGTACCCGTGTTTTACCTACCCCTCACACAGTGAACAACCGCATGGACCAATTCTGGCAGAATGATATTGCAATTAGGGTCTTCTTTCCGCCAACACTCAGTTTTGAAGAACAAGGGAACAGATGGACATATCAGACGATGCACAGGAATGAAGTGTCAAATTGATTACTTCTTAGTCAGCCGTAAATGGCGCAACAGTGTACTAAATGCAGACATACACTCTTTTCTGCACAGTGGGATGCCAGCCACAGCGTAAGTTTCTATGAAAGTTCGGCTAAGTCCCCGATACACACCTTCTAAGTGAGTAAGTATGACTGAAGAATTCTCTGAGTACCCTATACACAACAACAATACACTGTGAGGTACGCAACCGTTTCAAGATCTTGGAAATAAAGAGAGAATCCATCAAAGAGGTATCAGAAATTCGTAGATGCCAACAATGAGGCAATGTAGTCTGTGTTCCGAAGAGGGAGAAGGCCAAAAAAATCACACTCTAAACACCCTGATGTGATTAGGGCAAGGGTAAACAGTTGATGCTGCTAGCCGAAAATACAATTCGACAGAATCAGAAGAATATGGTGAGCTGCTGAAGCTAGCAAAGGAGCTTTTCTTCGTTACCTACGACAGATTGAAGAAAGGGAAATACTAGAGAAAGTCAATCGAGTAAAGCATGCCCATGGCGCTGGCAGATACGGCGAGGCATGGCAGGTCATCAATGAGGTCACAGGAAGAAAAAAACTCAAAGGAAGGGCAGGTTGCAGGCGCAAGCCCTGAAGAAAGAGTAAACACATGGTTACACACTTCAAGGGGCTCCCAGGTGCAGCACAAAGTGTGCTTGATTCTGAAGAGGAGATACCAGCAGTATTCACTGACATCAATATTGATGATGGCCCATTTACCATGGAAGCATATCCAAGTCAAAGTCTTATTTGAAGGAGGGCAAAAGCCCAGAGGTATTCAAGAACTGTGAATTAGATGACATTGTACTCGAAATATGCAACGGGGCTTTAATGGAGAACAGCACGCCTGAGCAATTATAAGGTTATTACGCGTACGCTGGACGAAGAGACGCAGGAATTCGATATCATGGCCGGAGTACTGCAAGGAGACACACTTGCACCATTTATCTTTATTGATTATGCCCCAAGGCGTGCCACAAGCAGCATGGAAACCGAACTTGGATTCAATATAACACCAAGAAAGTCCATAAGAGTTCCGGCTGTCACACTTACTGATTTGGACTTTGCGGATGACATTTGCCTCTTATGTAACCAATTCGGCATGCTCAGCAATTACTCTGGAGAAACAGAATGCAATAAGATGGGCTTTGCCTGAATGCCCAAAAGACAGAGGCAATGAATGTATATACCTGAACATGAGGCACTGAGGACCGCTGCAGGGGCAGTTCTGAAGGAGGTCGATGACTTCAAATACCTTGGAACATGGGTAGAATCCACAGAAGCCGATATCAAAATCAGGAAGGCACTTGCATGGAAATCCCTAAACAAGATGAACCACATATGGAAATCCCATATGTCCCGAGAAGTAAAATTGAGCTTCTTCACAGCAACTGTAGAATTAGTATTACTGTATGGGTGCGAAGCATGGTCATTAACTCCAGTTCTGGAGAGGTCTCTCAAAGGCTGTTACACCAGAATGCTGAGGACAGTGCTTAGCATCAACTGGAGACAAAGCTTCATAACTCTGTGATTTATGGTGAACTACCTAAGGTTGGAGACAAGGTAGAAACAAGGAGGATGCAGCTCGCAGGCCACTGTTACCGCCACCCTGAGCTGTGTACCAGTAGACTCGTTCTCTGGGCACCAACACATGGATATCGGACAAGGGGCGGACAACGAAAAAATTATGTAGACATCCTGAAAGGGGACGCCGGAGTGGTAGACACAAATGAGCTTGCGACAATTCATGCAGAATAGTCTACCTGGAATGATCCGGCTTGATGTCGACTTGTAGTATTAGTATTGTCATGTATAGGTGTTTTCTCATTTTTCCCAAATATTCCCATTAAAAAACGGTTCAATCATTCAATCACAATGAAAACGTTATATAATTAATGGATTCATTCACCACCCACCCCTTAACTCCTCATCTAATCAAAGCCTTTTTATCTCAAATAACACACAGGGTTTATATTAAAATGATTAACACATCTGCATTGCTACTGTAGCGAAATCGTTACCACAGGAAATGCCAATGCCCATAGCTTTACATCCCACCGGGGTTATATCATGTTTAAAAAAATAATTTTGCATCCCGTAAGTGACTAACTTAACACGCACTCGTATTTTGTCCAAGAATTGTTATCATTGTTTTACTTATAAAAATCAGGATCCGACTTTTATTTAGTGAAACAAACGGGCGTAATAGGCACTCTTCAAAAAACCGCTTTAAATGTTTTTAGTGTGTGGTTTTTCCCAAAGAACAGTGAACTATAAGTGTTGATAATATGACCTAACATTTCGAGACAAAATAGGCATTTTTGAATATGAAAAAATGACTGATTTTTGGCTTTTAAAGTCAACTCATATTATCTTTCATCAACGTGGATTTGTTCTGCATGATGGCTTTTTAAGTAATTTAAATTAGATAAATTGTCCTATAATGCGAAAAATATATTTAATATTACATATGATTTCAAGTTTTTTGTCCACGGTAGTGTCAATAGCAAGGTACATATGGTACGTATTTTTTTCGCATTTGGAATGTTTATACTATACACATAGCTAGTTTATTATTAACAAAAAACTAAAAAATTAAATTTTTTAAGTAATTAATATTAGTTGATGTATTTCCTGAAAGGATCTCCTTACGAAAGAATGTCAACAATTGGTACTTGGTATTTTCCACGCATCACCGTATCATTTAAATCGCAATAATTTTAAGAGCAACGTAGTTTCTCAAATAAAACTTAATGGGATACTAGTAAGGGAGAATTAAATTAATTGTTAATAATACCAATTGGGTAGTTGATAAACGTTCGAATGGTCTAACTTTTAAGTGCCGTGACACATAAATTTCAATTCCAAGCATTATTTTGTCCGATTTAGTGGACCTGACAATACTTGTTCAATAATATTGTGACAAGCGGTCCAAGGCAGTTTAAACATATGGCACCAAAATAAACTCATTTTTTTTATCACATTAGTAACAAGTGGAAAAATGCACTACATTAGAACCTGTATCGTCACTTTAAAAATAGTGAAGTGTATTAGAAATGCCAATATAAGTTGTGGGGGGTGTTCTAGTCCTTGGTCGAACAAGACCTCATTCTAGATAAAGAAGTCGACCCTATTTATTACAAACGGAGGATGTTCTAAGCTGCTCCCATGATTTTCTTATATAATATTGCCTAATATAATGCCACAAAACCATCTCATAGTTAGCTACAGATCTCATTCTAATCCTGCAATGAAGGGCTAGGAGTATTTTCTGTGGCAAACAGTGTAAAGTAAGTTGGAAGAAGTGCATTGTGGGAAATATGCACATTCTTTCCGGTCTTTGGTTAGCCTCGATCAAGGCTGTCTGCTAAGAACCGACAAACTTGCTTTTTCACACTGTATTGTGTTATTGACATTTATTCTCAATTATTTTGAAAATTGTGTTTTCAGGTTTGAAATCAGCATGCTTTAGCATTGAAGCGGCTACCCTGTCTAGAGAAAGATTTAAATAAAAATTCCTTTAAAAAGGAAAGGGCGAGTCAAGGGGAAATATCCATGTAAAAGGTATGGGAAGGGATAAATAAGATGACATTTTGTGGGAGTTTTTGCAAGTTGACTTATGTGACTTTTTGCACATACTTAGCCGAGGCATACATGAACGTAAATATTTAACACAGAGTGAATATAGGGGCTTCATATCCCTCTTACATTTACGATTTTTAAAGGGAAAATGTACATACTATAGAACATACTACACCTTATTCGGGAAAACAATCAACGCTATACTTACCCACCACAAGATTGACCACTGCAGACTCAACAGCAGAACTGGAAGAAGCAATTTCGGATATTTTGCATGCCGACGGATGTAAAGTATTTTACAAGATTCGGCACACGTACCAACGTGATCAATAACATTTTGTTTTAAATATTATAAAGCCCTTCCCAAAATGTGAAGCTCCCACGTTCAGCAACATTGTCACCCAATGACTTCATTTTATTTTCTTAAATTTTACTTCTGTCACCCAAAGACTTAAATTTTTCAAAATGTTTTCAAAAATGTTCATCCACGCCATTGCACTATTTAAATTTATATAGAAACTTAGAACATTCGTTACTTCGTGACATCTTACCTGTCATTCCACCGTATTGAATTGTAAATATCACATTTTATAAGAAGTGTGCAATTATTGCAATATATCTATACTACTAAAAAAATGAGGTCAAAGGTCACACACATCTAGGTAAAGGTCACACACGGGGGAAATGCACTAGTACTACTAAAAATGAGATCTGTCTGTCCGACTATGCATTTTGACGCACTTTGACCTATGGAGCTAATGTTTGGCATACAGGTAGAAAACAACACCTTGTGGTTTATTATCAGGGTTTCAGGGTGACCCAAAAATCAAGTCATCTGGAGGACGTCAATTTGCATAAAAATGCCGTATAAATGCCAAAAGGACCGCTAACCTGAGCAAAGAACAAGTCTGAGGTCAAAGATCACACACACAGGACAAAGGTTGCTTTCAATTTGGCAAGAAACCCAAGTAAACAAGAAAGCTGGGTGACCACATAGTTACATTCTATACTTGACTGCAGATCATTTTTGCAACCATAAAACTACTGCCTCACTGTAAATAATTGTAATAAGTAATACACTTTTCAACCATGTCTAAATGTAATAGTAGAATGAGTTCGTATTTTCAGTCATGATCAATCAACAGTACTACGCATGCAGCAAAATTTAAGAACCTCATTAAAGGTGGCTGATCCAATCAAAATCCGACCATTCATGTTTCCTCTAAGCCTCCCTTACATAAAAGCAATTACATCAGTCCAACCGTTTGGATAGTGAAAGATTTTGAAAAAAAGTTTTAGTCATAACATCAAAATGAAACCATTCTTAAAGAGGAATGAGTAGAAAGAAGCGCTCCCAATTGTTCTCGAACCCCGTTTTTTACATATTGGAATGCTTACCAATGTATTAGATAGCACCTGAAGTGAATAAGACGAATACGCCGTCTTATTTTAATAAGATGATGATTTAGTAGAAAAGTCAAAGCATGGTTTCTATAGGGAACAATTACGATAGCAGGCAAGTTCAAAAACAAGGTTTGCGGTTTCTTTGCACTTTTTGTAAATAAACCTTCGAAAGTTCTCGGTAGGTGCGTATACAACTGATCCAGTGAAATTTTAGAGAAATCTGCGTATCCTAAAAAAATCTCCTCCGGTCACTCTAAATGGGCATTTCGTGATCAAAGCATAGTACCTGATTTTTTTATATCATCTGAACGTTGGCTCAAGTATTACAAAATAAGCAAATCATCTTCCTAATATTCACAACAAAAAAAAAACTATACACCCCCAAATTTTTAAACCAAGGGATATTTCCTTTTTGAAGGATTTTTATTTTATTATAAAAATTACAAATAAAAATCTTCCTTGACAAACATATACTAATTTCATATTTTTCGTCAACTATTTTGTTTTTACGTGTTAAGCCATAGGCGATGTCTAAATTGGGATTTCTTGGCCGCACTCCACTGTTGCCTGTTACGCCCTCTATATTCATGTTTTTATTATAGTGTCGTGTGTTTAGTGCAGTACCGCTCACAACGGTAAGCAAGTGTGAAGTGTGATCGCTTTGTATTTCTACTCTTTTTGAAACATTAATATCTTTTGAAATGTACGTTCGTTGTTGGCTGGGCCTATCTTATTGAGTACACATCCATATGACGTTAAATTGCACAACAGTTTCATAAACGATCTACTGTAGATTTTAGAGGATAAAACGGCACGAATATTTTTGCAAACACGTGCTATTTGGGAAAAAGTTAGTAGTCCGGTTGCTTGACCATATGACTGCGCAAGCGTCCACACAAATTGTTTGATGGTTTAAGGCAAAATTGATGCTGATTCCAATTGGATGATGACCACTTTGGCATCTTGAGCATTGTGAGGTAGGGAAGGGGTAATTTAACAGGGGTAAAATTGTAAATGTTCATGTGGATTGAAATATGTATGAATGGTTTATCTTGTCTATTAAAAAGGGTTCAAAAAAGGTATAGTTGCTATACATGCAAACCTTTGTGTTTACACTACCAGACCAAAATTGTCAAGGTCATCATGGGATTAAATATTTTACAGCGATCGATTGGTTTCAAAATGTTTCAAATTGTTCGTATGGGAATGTTTTAAAACAGAAAATATACCATTTATATCAGTCAATCATTGCTAAGGTAATCTAACAGGAACTAAAAGATTATTAACCCCATTAGAACACTGTGGACCTTCCCATATCCCCCTTATTTATACCACAAATGTCCAACAATGGGTTGTAACATATTATTTGACCATTTAATATCAAACAGAAGGAAGAAAGGAAGAAATTGAGCATTTTGAAAAGAATCTGTTGAATTTAAAACTTGTTTACCAGGAATGACCATGATACATTTTAGACTGGTGTTGTAAAAGTAACATGGACGAGATATAGCAAAATATACTTTTTAACATAGGACCAGCATGAACATGACTAACACCTTTTAACCATATGAAAGCATTACAAATTTTACCCCTGTTAATTTACCCCCACCCTATCTAAAATGCTCCAAGGATGCCCAAAAGTGGATCATCCAGATTTAGATTTAGTAGTCAATCTTAATAGAAAAACCATTCAAATTATTTTTGTGTGGACTCTGCGCAAGGTCACAGGCAAGGTTCTTTGGGCCGAGCCCCAGACTCTAGTCAAAACCCAAGCGAATATAGAGCCGGGCAGCCCGTAGGCTACTCTCGCCCAAAAAAAGTGACTCCCTGGTTGTCTGTTGAGCACTGGATCCAGGGGTCTACTATAGTAGATTCAACACCATAGTGTACCGGAGGAAAAGTTTTGGCAGCGACGATTAGTTGGGGAGAGGAGGTAGAAATTTGTGCCACCGAATCACTGTTCCTGTTTCATGAAAGCATAAGATATCTGCCTTCATGGTTGGCGTACACAGAAATTGTGTTCCTTTGTATCCAAAACACGATCGCTCAAAAGGTTAAGTGCTATTCACTCACCTGTGACATTGGAATGCAATGACAAGCAAATACGATTCGTCAGAATGTGCTGAGAGTTAATAGAGCTATAAATGCGCTTAAGTTGACTTGTGACAGGTTTGGTCATAAGCTCAAGAATGATTTTTCTCTGGAATAGGCCATGCTTCAATAGCTTTAGCGTGGAGGTGGAATTTTAATTTTGCCTCCACTGCACATCCCCTCATTCGATACTAATACCTTCGGAAAAGTACTAGCGTGACACGATGGTTGTGGAATCTACCTCTATATAGTATAAAACACAAAACCAGTGTTGTGGTTCAGGTGCAGTTGCAGTGTTGGCTACTCAGGCGACCGCTATGCCTTGAGTGACGTAGTGAACGTGCTAGTGGAAGCGGATTGCGGTCATTTGTGACCCCATGTCAGATCCTGACTATCTTGGATATACAGTCTGACACAAGCCGTAATCGGGAATACCAGTAATGAATGTAGGTAAGGGATGGGCGTAACTATTAATGTTAATTCTCTTCACCAACGACCCACTTTTTTTGTAAACACGACAATTTATTGTTTTTGAAACAGACCACCAGGAGATTAAGTCAAAGATCATTGCACGGGAGGATCCTAATCGGGGATTCCGGGAAAATTGCGTGTTCGCGCTACTTGCATCTCTTAGTTCTGCTCAAGACGTTTTTCATGTTCTTTATAAAATGAAAATGTCAGGGGGAGGACGTCTGATGTTTCGATACTAGTTGGGAGGTTGGAGGTTGATACCGTGGAATTTTAATTTGCCTCCCCTGCACAGCCGCCTCATTCGATCTAATACCTTCGGAAAAGTACTAGCGGTGACACGTATGGGTTGAATCTACTATAACTATGATAAACCACAAACACCTGTTGGGTCAAGGTGCAGTGGTTGTGCTCCTCAGATCGACAGCTCTGTTGAGGTTGAGAACTTTATTGAACGTGCTAGTGGAAGCTGTTTGGTCATTTGTGACCCCCATGCGATCTCATATCTGACATATCAGATCTTACACAGCCCTAAACCCCCCCCCCCCCCCCCCCCCCCCCCTCGGGAATCAGTAATGAATTGTATTTCAAGGGATGGGCCGATAACTTTATGTTATCTCATCTTCCACACAACGACACTTTACCACGAGAACAATTATTGTTTGAACCACCACCAAAGAATTAGTCCATATCCTTCGCACGGGAGTTCCTAATCCGGGGGATTTCGGGAAAATTGCGTGTCCGCGCCAGCTTGCATCTGCATTAGTCCTGCTCAACGACGTTTTATTTACCTTTATACACTGAAATGTCCGGGGGAGGAACGCCTTGATGGGTTCGATACTAGAGTTGTAGGTTGGAGGTTGCCGAGCTCACAGGAGCTCTAGGGGAAAAAATCCCTAAATCGGCATTAATATGCCTGATTGATTTCTCCAAACTCGCTTGAGGAATTCCTTCAATTTTACCATACCGCAATAATACGTCATTTTAAAATCACTTTTGTCTGCGAACTTTTAGTTCGTAGAAGAAATTTGGAGAGAAATGCAGTTTGAAAATTCGATTTTTCGCGCCATTGTGTGGTTGTCAAAAATCCCTAGACTGCAAAGAACGTTATTTATTCAAATTTATCTCATTCTCATGTATTTGGGGTCCTAACCACGCCTATCGATTCACAAGGTCCTAGCACCAACATATACAAACGCACGTATAATACCGCGCGCATGCAACACAACGTTTACCCGACGTATTGACAGACCTTGCCTCATGTGGAACCACATTTTGATCAAATTTTCTTTTCCAAGACCTGATTTGTCATAGTTGATCGCATGTTTTCGTGAATTAAAACGTATAGATCGTTTTATGGGTGTGCTTTTTGCAGGCAACCTTTTTGCACAGTTATGACAGGAAAATGATCGTATGATCGTGAGCTTTAACACCATAGAAGCTATATAATATTATATTGTTTTTACTGGTATTTAATGGGAGTGCTATAATTTGCCGATTTGATTGGGATTTTTAGATTATTCCGAATTCGAATTATTGTGTCCGAACTTGATGCATACATTGTAAAGGCTGTGGCGTTACCTGGGCGAGGGCGATACTATGTGTTGCCATACGTGGTGTTACAGCAGAGATCCAAATCCGACCCCCCCCCCCCCCCACCGGATATCGTTCTAGCAGTCCAGAGATTTTTGAAATGGTGCGAAAATTGAACTTTTAAATCCTGTCTCCAAATTGTTTCTAAAAGTACTACCGTAAATCAAGAATAAAATTGTTTAATCTAATTCTTTTTGCCGTATGGTAAAACTTAAGGAATTCATCAAGCGTTTCGGAGGAATCAATCACATATTACCTCGTCTTACCAAGCCTTTTTTGTAACATAGTTTACCAAGGGGCCCCCCTCGGAATGCGTTATAAGCACCCCATGCTAGATTTTGATACCCGTGGATAGCTATGATCCTCCTCTTCCATATGATACCAAAATAAGTAACCAACATACCAGTATGGCAAAATTATCATGACGTCATCAAGGGTCCCCGTTCGCAAAATTGCATTTTTCCCAGAAAATTAGGCGAAAATCCGATTTATGCTAAAAACGTAGGTAAGACGGTTAATGGGGCCGTTTTAAGTTGGGGGAAGGTCTGTTTTATTTTGCATCCACGTACGGCCATTCGGGAAAATTAGCACCCTATAAAATAGCCATACTGTATAAGATCTATGTGTTAAAGCTCATGATACGGTCTTTTTTCTGTCTAACTGTAAGAAACGGTTTTTGGCTCTTGCAAAAATCACAAAGCTACCCATAAAGAATCCTATGCGTTGAATTCAAAATTTCACAAAAACATGCGACCAACTATGACAAATCAGGTCTGGAAAGGAAATTTGAGCAAAATCTGGTGCAATATGAGCCAAGTTCCTGTAAATACTTCGGGTATACGTTGTGTTACATGATCGCGGTATCTCGTGTGCTTTGTATAACGTCTACTCGACCGCGTGGTAGGAACCCCAAATACATGAGAATGAGACTAATTTGAATTAAATAACGTTCTAGCAGTTTTGGGATTTTTGAAATGGCTCGAAAATTGAAGGAAGTATCATGCGGTTTTGGAGGAATCAATCAGGCATATGAAATGCCGATTTAGGGATTTTTTTCCATAGAGCTCCAGAGGAGCTCGCCCCCTGAACCCCCTGGTTTTAGGGATTTTTTTCCATAGAGCTCTACAGGAGCTCGGCACAAATCCAATCGAGTAACGACATCGGGCATCCTCAGCCCCCAAGGTGTAACGCAGCTTGACCCCGCAGAATTGACATCAACAATAATATGGCTCTTTATAAGAATGGTTACCAGCAGTCTATAGATATCCATGGGGAGCCTTTCGGGTGAGCGAGCTTCGGCAAACTACTATTCCCCAAAGTGGAGAGGGTATGTCGAGTTACTAACAACAGGTTCACGGCCCTGTCACTTCGCACGTGCAATATGCTTGGGACTGCCGTGAAACCTCCCCTAAGGTGCTTTGACAGTGATCCCCGAGGATAATAACCTACGGTCAGTGGAGGTGCTGAGTTGAGGATCACGTGATGCCAATCTTCAGTACCGAAGTGCCACTATAGATGATGGATATAAGTCGCAAGACTTGTTTCGTCCTGGCGAAGGACCATATAAAGGTAGGACGAAAACCTTTTGCTTTTCAAAAGCATTTTGTTTACTGGGTATTTATTATGAGTGCTAATTTTACGTATTGCCGACAGCTATTAATTTAAATTCAATGTCTTATAATATTGTAAATTATGTGACAATTCAGTTTTTACTGCGAATGCATATTTTAATTTAAAAAAAGTTATCTATGAATAGCTGTATCTTGTGTTATTTATGTATGTTGGATGACCACGGATCTTTGCCATGTCCTTGCTTTCTCCTAGCCTTCACAATTTATAGTAGATTCAACCCATCGTGTCATCAGAGGAAAAGTTTTGGGACAGCGTCGATTAGGTGGGAGAGGTGGCGAAAAAGGAAATATGTGTGGCCCTATTCACCTGTTTCATGAACGAACTAAGATAATCTGGTCTTTCATGTTGACATCATTTTACATAGAGTACAAAGACTTGTGTTCTTCCGTATCCAAAACACGGGCGCTCAAAGGCCAGTAACATTCAAACTCACCTGTTACATGGAATATCACTGAAGCAAATCCTATAAACCAAAATGTTTTTTCGAGGACTATAAATGCGCTTGACTTGAATGCTGTCATTGTAAGCATAGCATGATTTTTCTCTGCTATCGGACTACATGTTTCACTAGATTCAGCGTGGATTTTAATTTTTCACCCACTGCACATGCCCCATACCTTCGGAAAGGTACGAGGTGACACCAGGTTGAAATCTACTATATAATATAGGCTAGCGTTTACAAAGGTGACGCACCCTAAAGTACTAATTTTGCTAAAATGAAATTGGTCTAAATTATCAAAATCAGTTCTACGCGTGTTCTCACTTCTAGTATGTGCACATTTTCTTGATTGAAAATGAATTAAATGTCATCTCTTTTTTCCCTAAATATCAGTGAACAAGGAATGTACACCACGTTCCTTTGACTTCAGCAAATAATGGTGCTATTGATAAGTCCGCCCGTTATGAATAGGACAACGGACGTCAGATTCTCTGGACTGCAAATCATTTTATTGTCCATGACGTAAAAGCTTTTGAATTTTTCAACCGCCCGATTTAGATTGAGCTACAGCCTCATTAACGAAGAAAATAAAAACTCAAACTTCTGCTGGGAGTTCAATAACTATGATCGTATATTCATCATTATTCAAAAGGAAACGGAACGACAAATGAGGCAAAACTAATGAAGAAATTTTGATGGAGCTAGACCTAACTCTGGTGCAAAACCAATACCCATAACTTAATCTTAATTAGGACCCTTTCTATTCAATAAAGTTTGTCGGCACCGGGTTCCCTCATTTCATATAGGTGATTTTCGATATCTGCTATGAACGCAATAAATTGCGGCAAGTTACGGGTTTTGGTTCTGCACAAAGATGTTATGTCACAGTTTGTCACATTTTTTCTCATGAGCTTTGTTCACCTTCGTTTCCCTTTCGAATAAAGGACGAAAAGGATACTAGATTCCAGTTGATAGTTGAATAGCCTCTCCTTTTGTGAGTGAGGTATGATTGGGGGATTAAGTATTTATAACTTAGTCCGTGTATTTGTGGTACTGATGTGCGCTATAGCCACGATAGCCAACCCTGATCGGTTGGGCCATTCACAGTCCTAATCAATGGTTTAAAGCATAAAACCCTAGAATGTTCAAAGAAAGCGCAAACTAAATCCAGGAATAGTTTCAGTTAAAGCAGTGAAAGCTGATTTTATGAATAGTGAAGATAAAAGTTCTGCATTGAACACACAGGTGACTGAAGTCTTCTCAAATTTATGATATGTTGTTGGTAGGCAATTTTAAACGAATTCTGGGGTAGACACACTATGCATCACATAGTTATACAACTACAAGTTATTGACTGGACGAACAATGTAACTTTATTTGTTACTAGTTGGCCGGTTTCTTTCAATCCGATCTCTTTTGTATTGCGAGGAAGAAATCGAAGATTTTCTGGGCATTTCTATCCCCTATTTTGAGTAATGGACGAAGTCCAAACACCACCCATAACTCTACCATCAATTGGAATCTACTATAACTTTATTTGTGAAAGAGGACAGGTAATTACAGGTAATTTGTGTTCCACGTCATGAAAAATAGCTTAATCTAAATCGGGGTGATGATATAACACCTGCAATCTTTTCAGTTGCATGGATAATAACAATTGCTCTGTATATATAGTTCCAGATGAAAAAGGAATCGGTGAAGTGTTTGGTCTTCTACATACCGAGCGGATTTACTTATCAATAGCCCCCATTATTTGCTGAAGTCAATGAATCATGGTGTACATCCCGTACTCACTGATATTCAGGGTATAAATTGAGATGACATTTAATTCATTTTCTCGAGAATGTGCACATACTAGACGTGAGAACACACGTAGAACTGATTTCTAAAATTGTTTCGGACGAATTATGTACTTCCCAGATGTGCGCAACCTTGGTCCTTATCCGAGCATCTTTTTCGCTTTGGCCTCATGGCTATGAGTTTCTTTAAATGCAACAAATAATTATGTACTTGTTTGCCATATATATATAGGCTTAGGGGTAAAATAATTCTGATTTAAACCATTGCATTTGAAATATGCAATCATTGAGCATAACATTTAATAGCTATAGATTCACAATTATAAGAGTCACATACCTGTTCTTGTACAAATTAATATTCTTTAGGCCAAAAAAAAAAAAACAAGTTTGTCTCAGAAGAAATGTGAAAAATGCTAATGCGAAATGCGTTTTTTCTTTTTTTTTTAATGCATTTTTGGCCAAATTTTCATTTTTTTCTAAATTTTTTACAAAAAAAAAATGAAAGTGAGTAAAACCTAAAAAAAAAAAAATATGCGGTCAAAAAGCAATTTTAAACCTTATGCGCGCGGTCTTCTGAGACAAACTTGTTTTTTTTTCTTGGCCTTATTTTGAACATCTGGTTTACATCATATGATAAATGAAGAGAAGTAATGCTAAAAGCTCGTACTTGGTTCAAATCGGCCGCATTTTGGTACATTTTTAAAACGTTGGATATATATAAATAATAGTCGTATTACATTCATATTGAAAAATATTAATATTATTTTGAAAATTTTACCTCTGTACAAAATATATTTTATCCTTTGACCTACCTACACATCCTTTGACCTCCCTATACATCGTCATCGTCACCACGTTAATTAGCAACTATTTTCAGCAATGCCGTTTTACTCCTTTTACTCCGTTTGTCTTGGACAGATTTTGATTAAAATTGGTAAAATGTGGTTAATGGTGGCAGAAACATTTATGCCAATTGTGTGATTTTTGTCATAAATGCGTTTTTAAGATTTTTTAAATTTTATGACTTGAATTTCCCATAGACTTGTACAGAGACTGATTTTGGTGCTGTGCCAAATGGTCAAAATTTGACAAATTGCTGAACAATATATATATTTTGTAAAATTTTTCATAAGTTATAGATTATCTATAAGATTAGTGTTCACTTTAAATGGTTTCAAATGTAAGATTTTGAAGAATAATTTATATCTCTTTGTATACTGGCCAAGACAAATTAGTAGCGCTTTGTTAAATGCATGATTTTTTTTTTCTTTTAGAAATACTAGATTGCCAATCGTAATAATTATTTGTAGAAGAACTACACCTTCAATCTTAACAAATATGGTGTCATGAAATAGTCAATTGTGACATATCCCCCCTTAGATTTTGTTCTATTTTATCCTGGGAATCTAGGAACATGGGAGAGTGCATGAAGATCCAGTTGTATTCAGTAGAATAGAAGGCCAATATCTTATCACATCATCGGCATGGAGGAACCAGACAAAGGCTTCTGGTGGTGGTGTAGGACTGTTACTGAGTCCACGGGCAAGGAAGGCACTACGTAGAGTGACCTCACACACAAAGAGAGTCCTTGTTGCAGAGTTTGATTATTGTTGCATACTCCCCCACCAATGTATCCCCTACAGAAGTGGTTGAGCTCTTTTACGAGGAGCTCAGTTCAGTGATACGTGGCATACCTGCGCACAACTTCCTAGCTGTCCTGAGTGATTTTAATGCAAGACTCGGACCTGAGGATGTACCGTGTTTACCTCACACAGTGAGACAAACCGCAAATGGAAAATATCTGGCAGAAATGATGATTGAATTAGGTCTTCTTGCCGCCAACACTCAGTTTAGGAAGAAACAAGGGAAAAGATGGACATATCAAGATCGGTGCACAGGAATGAAGCGTCAAATTGATTACATCTTAGTTAGGCGTAAATGGCACAACAGTGTACTAAATGCAGAACCATACAACTCTTTCTGCACAGTGGGATCAGACCACAGAGTAGTTTCTATGAAAGTTAGGCTAAGTCTCCGAGTACCAAAACCTTCTAAGTGAGTAAAGTATGACTGGAAGAAATTCTCTGAGTACCCTGAACTACAACAACAATACACTGTGGAGGTACGCAACCGTTTCCAGGTCTTGGAAGAAAGAGAGAATCCATCAAAGAGGTATCAGAAATTCGTAGATGCCAACAATGGAGGTCTGTGTTTCGAAGAGGGAGAAGGCCAAAAGAAATTCACACTCTAAACACCCTGATGTGATTAGGGCAAGGGAGGAGGACATGGAGGACAATTCGACAGAATCAGAAGAAGATGGTGAGCTGCTGAAGCAAGCAAAGGAGCTTCTCTTCAATACCTACAACAGACTGAGAGAAAGAGAAATACTAGAGAAAGTCAATCGAGTACAACATGCCCATGGCGCTGGCAGATACGGCGAGGCATGGCAGCTCATCAATGAAGTCACAGGAAGAAAAAACTCAAAGGAAGGGCAGGTTGCAGGCGCAAGCCCTGAAGAAAGAGTAAACACATGGTTTACACACTTCAAGGGGCTCCTAGGTGCAGCACCAAGTGTGCTTGATTCTGAAAAGGAGATATCAGCAGTATTCACTGACCTCAATATTGATGATGGCCCATTTACCATGGAAGAATACTCCAAGGCAAAGTCGTCTTTGAAGCAGGGCAAAAGCCAAGGGCCAGACAATTTCCCCCCAGAGGTATTCAAGAACTGTGAATTAGATGACACTGTACTCGGAAATATGCAACGGGGCTTTAATGGAGAACAGCACGCCTGAGCAATTATAAGGTTATTACGCGTACGCTGGACGAAGAGACGCAGGAATTCGATATCATGGCCGGTGTACTGCAAGGAGACACACTTGCACCATTTCTCTTTATTATCGTACTTGATTATGCCCCAAGGCGTGCCACAAGCAGCATGGAAACCGAACTTGGATTCATTATAACACCAAGAAAGTCCATAAGAGTTCCGGCTGTCACACTTACTGATTTGGACTTTGCGGATGACATTTGCCTCTTATGTAACCAAATTTGGCATGCTTAGCAATTACTCTGGAGAAACAGAATGCAATAAGATGGGCTTTGCCG
Source organism: Ophioderma brevispina (assembly GCA_023653785.1). Classification (NCBI taxonomy): domain Eukaryota; kingdom Metazoa; phylum Echinodermata; class Ophiuroidea; order Amphilepidida; family Ophiodermatidae; genus Ophioderma; species Ophioderma brevispina. The sequence continues at coordinate 49,008 of JAMKCH010047971.1, forward strand.
GAATGCCAAAAAGACAGAGGTAATGACATGCAATATACCTGAACATGAGGCACTGAGGACCGCTGCAGGGGTAGTTCTGAAGGAGGTCGATGACTTCAAATACCTTGGAACATGGGTAGAATCCACAGAGGCCGATATCAAAATCAGGAAGGCACTTGCATGGAAAGCCCTAAACAAGATGAACCACATATGGAAATCCCATATGTCCCGAGAAGCAAAATTGAGCTTCTTCACAGCAACTGTAGAATCAGTATTACTGTATGGGTGCGAAGCATGGTCATTAACTCCAGTTCTGGAGAGGTCTCTCAAAGGCTGTTACACCAGAATGCTGGGGACAGTGCTTAACATCAACTGGAGACAAAGGCTTCATAACTCTGTGATTTATGGTGAACTACCTAAGGTTGGAGACAAGGTAGCAACAATGAGGATGCAGCTCGCAGGCCACTGTTACCGCCACCCTGAGCTGTGTACCAGTAGACTCTGGGCACCAACACATGGATATCGGACAAGGGGCGGACAACGAAAAAATTATGTAGACATCCTGAAAAGGGACGCAGGAGTGGTAGAACAAATGAGCGACATGCATGCAGGATAGTATACACTGGATGATCCGTGCTAGATCCCGGCTGAGGTCGAATTAGTAGTAGTAGTATTTTATGTTATAGGTGTTTCTATTTTCCAATTAAAAAACTGTCAAATGCTGTCATATTTCAAACAAAACAGTGAAGAGGAACTATCCCTTAAACACATTGACAATTTTCGCAATCACCATCATTTATTTAATGTATTAATAAAGGTCCATAACCCGATCACTAATAGCCCCGTTCCCAGAACCCTACATTTTACTGAAAATTGTCCGTATTCTGATATCTTAAGAAAACTATTTTTTTCATTTACCTTGTGAAATTTCAGTTCTTAAAGATACTTGGTTTTGATGTTATTAGCGAAATTATGACCCCATTCAACCATTCAATCACAGTGAAAACTTTATATAATTAAATGGGTTCATCCCCTTTATTATAATCTAGATCAAAGCCTTTTATCTCAAAATACACACATGGTTATATTAAAATGTATTAACTACATACTTGCATTGCTAGCGAAATTGTTACCACAGGAAATACCAATGCCCATAGCTACATCACACTGGGTTATATCATTTTAAAAAATAATTTGCAATCCCTGTAAGTGGCTAAGCTTAACACGCCGTATTTGTCAAGAAATTGTTATGCATTGTTTACTAATAAAAAAAATCAGGATCCGGCTTTTATTAGTGAACAAAACGGGCGTAAATAGCATCTTCAAAACTGCTTTAAAATGTTTTAGTGTCCGTTTTTCACAAAGAACAGCAATATAAGGTGTTGATAATATGACCTAACACTAGCAATACCTAACACTAGGCATTTTGAATATGGAAAAAAATTACTGTTTTTGCTTTAAAGGTCACTCATTATCTTTCATGCACGTGTGATTTATTCTGCATGATTGCTATTTAAGGTAATTTAAATTAGATAAATTGTCATATAATGCGAAAAATATATTTAATATTACATATGATTCAAGTTTTTGTCCACGGTAGTGTCAATATCAGGTAAATATGGTAACGTATTTTTTCCATTTGGAATGTTATACCTATTTCCTGAAACCAAATCATTATAACGTTTCACCATGAGAATATGAAATATTTTAGTGTTGTTAGTTGAGGATTTCCTGAAAGGATATCCTTACGAAAGAATGTAAATAATTGTACTTGGTATTTTCCACGGAATCACCGTATCATTTAAATCGCAATAATTTTAAGAGCAACGTAGGTTTTTCAAATAAAACTTAATGGATACTAGTAAGGGAGGATTAAATTAATGTAAATACAAATTGGTATTTGGATAAAGTTTCGATGGTAGTACTTTAAGTGCCGTGACACATAAATTTCAATTCCAGCATTATTTTGCCGATTTAGTGGACCTGACAATACTTTTTCAATAATATAGTGCCAAGCGTCAAGGGCAGTTTAAAACATATGGCACCAAAATAGGACATTGTGTCCAAAATATCCAACACATTAAGAGACATGAGGACATTGTCCAGAAAGAACACGCCGACAATTGTCGAACCCAGTTTTTTGCATATTGGAATGTACCAATGTATTAGATCACACCTGAGTTGAAATAAGCGAATACACCGTCTTTATGTATAAGATGATGATTTAGTATTTCTGTCGTGCACGAAAGAAGAAAATCAAGAATGAGTTTTCTATGGGGGAAAACGATACGATTAGCAGGAGTCAAAAACAAGTTTGCGGTTTTCTTTTGCACCTGTTGTCCAATAAGCCTTCTCGGTAGGTGGTCTAACACCGATCCAGGGATATTGTAAGAAATTAATATCCTAATAATCTCCTCCTGTCACTTTAAGGTAGGGGCTACCTTGAAAATGAAAATATAGGGACTATACTTGTTAAGGTAACTTATTGTTTGTGTACATTTTAGGAATCCAGCTGATTTCTATTTACGTTCAATTACGCTAATTACGTTAGTAATGTAAACAGTTAAAATACAAATAACAATCCAACAAACAGGCGTTATTTGAAATAACAGGAAACGATGGTGTGGTTAATGAAACAAACTTAAAAAGGGGGGGGGGGGGGATTATTGGTTATGAATCTACGGCCCACATCATGAGATATCCCTAAATATGACGTACCAGATGGTTTTCATGACCATTGGAGTATTCCTTGCGAAGAAAGGAAAACACAATTTTCAGCTTAACTGTCGAGTGCAGTAGACGATTTAACGAAGCCGCCATGTTATTATTTACGCTATCAGTGCCACAAGCCATGTTGTAGTCTTTTCACACCAATTGAAAGATATCGGTGGTTATACTCGATTCATCTGATATGTGACCCCGTACCATTCTTGCAGAGGTTTTGAAAATTCAATGAGGCGCAGGGACGGGACTTAGGTTAATCATGTTATTGTGAGCAATGTTAATACCTGAAATACACTATAGTGCGTTGCCATACATGAATGAATTGTATTCAGTGGCAGGTGAGTGAGTTAAATGACTGGAGTGTCCTCCAAGATAATACGGTGTGGCACGTGCATTTTAATTCTTTCAATAGGTTGACCCCTCTCCGACTTAATTGAATAGGTCCAAAACTCCAGGGGGGGACGAACGTATCAACGCGAATCGACTATAGTCAAGTTCTGGCCTGTATGAAAGACTATCGCGTTTACTTTTAACATTGAAATTAAAAACACAGCTTTATTTTAACGTGTTCCTTCAAAATATATAAATTTATCAAAAATGGCATACATTTGTGCCTATTTTTTTTATAAAATGAGCCTGGGATTCTTGAGAAATATAGTTTTTAAAATAAAATTAGGAAACTCTTCATCATACAAAGAAGCGCTACTCGGTACATTGAAATGTACGTTGATTGCTGAACCGCGCATTAGTGGGTTTCGAACACTGATCTCTATAGGGCGCTTGCACGGCAGGTCAATAGGTTATCTTGGCCAGACCTGCCTCCAGAACAACCCAAGCATGCAGAGAATACAAAGGTATCACCTGCAGAAATAACTGAAATGTTCAGGTGAACCAGGTGCATGTATTGTATTCTTCTCATGCTTGGTTGATCTGGAGGACAAACAAAAAGTCCATTCAACATAATTTAGCTCTGTGCAAGGGCCCTATACAATGGATTGGAAACCTTGGCTCCGTACTTGAGCCATATTGGTCATCCAAAAAGAGCCCAAGCAGGTGGTTAAGAACCGGTCATTTATACAAAATTAGTTCCCATTGAAATGTGGATAAGCGACATACCAGACTACATAAGCCAATTCATTGAGCTCATTGTATTTGCGCGTATGGGATGACATGTCTCTAAAAACGTGCACCCGGGATACAACTTCTGTTAAACATGTGTCTCTGGAATGCTATTGTGTTCGGTTTAATTTATATTATAGACCAGATGTCCGGTCCGTTGTCCGTCATCTAATATACAATTATGTTGTTGTAGCAATCCATGATAAAAAACGGCATTTAAATTTATTTTGTACTTTTGGTGATTAATACACTGTTATTTTGCATTTTAAAAGAAAGACATTAGTGACTGTTTGCTTTGGTAAGTCCGCTTATTTCCAAGCGGACACCGTAGCAATTCTATCTTAAAAAGATTAATCTTAACTTATACGAAACAGGGCCGAAAGTGGTTTCTACAAATAATCGGCTATGTGATTAAGAGTACTAATTTTGTCAAATGTATGAACACTCGTTGTCCAAAAAATTCGGAAATTCGACCAAAATTCAGGTGTCGAGCGAGACATCAAGATTTTCATTCAATAAGCCAAGATTTGCAAGAAAAAACGTGCATTTAAATGATAATACGGTTAAGATTTTTTCGACGCGCAATTCGGGAAGGGGTACCCTGCAGCACCCCCCCCCCCACCCCGACACAGAGCAGGAGTGGGACCATCCCTCCCGATTCCACCAACCGGCACTGCGGTGCCATTGTCACCTGTGTTATTGCCAGCCAATCCACGCCCCCGTTCCAAAAATCCTGGATCCGCCATGGCGTCTGCCCCATTGGCAAAAACTTGGTCCCATTTCTTCTGTTCCGAATCTTTGGTTTTAGAACGTTATGATAGTTCATAAAGGAACCATCATCATCAGACCACATTGTTGATTCAATTATATCCAACGGCAGTGTTTTGGTAAGGTTAATATTGGCAGTTGAGTTTGGCAAAAATAAGTATTCTATTTCTTTTGTAAAGGGCGCTTGTTATGAACTTTCTACTTTTCAAGTTGATATTACCTAGTTCTTTGTTTTCTTGCTTGAGTCCTTGTTGTTGGATTCAGAGACCGGTTCTAGTGAGATACGTCGGAACCATATATTCATTATACGGAATAAAGATAATATCGTTTAACAGCTTCAGTGGCGCAATTCTTTTCCCATCGAAAGGGTGGGAAGAGTTCTAGAAGTCTGTTGGTTATGAGTTCTGTGGTGGAGTTCACGTATGTTTCTGTGTACGTTTTTTACCCAGTTCTTTCTGGCGATACTATGGTAATAGTACTAAACACCATAGGATGGTTCCCGCTGCTCTGGTTACTTCGCATGAAGAGGAGCTCTTTTGAACTCGATATTATTAGATCAGCACCTCTAGAATTTAGCATTAGAACTATAAATTTATATTTAGGCTGTATGGAGGCTGACGGTGGGAAAACGGGCATGCATTGTCTTTTGCCTTGCATAAGAAATGGGACCAAGTTTGCCATATGGGGCAGACGCACTTGAGTATACTTGCTCTCTTTACATTTATTAACTTTATATGGCTCGTACTCTTTTAAAACCTGGTGGCTTTTACGTTGCCAACCGCGTTTTGGTTAGTAGATATAAAAAACGCCGATGAAGGATCATATTCATATTCAATTTATCCAGCAATACATATAGATGACAGAAATTTACATATACAAAAAGGAGCAGATACAATGTGATAATATGTCAATAAGAACAGTGAAAAAGAAAACATTATGCTAGGACCTCCAATGGACAACTCCTAAGAGCTTATAATTAATGAGGCCCTTACTTACGGTAGTTTACTAATAATCTAACATATAATATAAATAGAGGACATTATGAATCGGTCCAGGAGAAAAAGTAAGGTGGCGATTGAAAGGGGTATAAAGCAAACGCAAACGAATTGATATAAACAAATGAGGGAAATGTGAACCAAGATGACCGATGTGACTAAAAGAGAATCTTTAAGGACAAAACGTACACATAGACATAGAGGTAGACATAGAACAAGAGGAGAAACATAACAGCAACGCACTACACAGATCAAAACAGAAAGAGAAGAAAAAAAGAAGATGAGGAAAATTTGTCCAACACAATTTTGCTCCAGGACGAAAAGAGGCTGGGCGGTATAGGAAGAAGTAGGCGACAGGATAAAGCAGAGAGAAGTGAACAGAGATGTAGAATGGGATGGGGATGTGTGTGTGTGAGAGAGAGAGAGAGGAGGAGGAGGAGAGAGAGCGAGCTAGGGGTGGAAAAGGAAGAAGTAAGGAGAGGGTTATGCAGAAAAAGATCGGCGAAGGATAAATTAAGATAAATTGTACGTGTCAATGTAAAACTGCTTGAGGCGTAATTTAAATGTGTTTTTGTTTGAGATAGATGTGATTGTTTGCGGAAGATCGTTCCAGGTTTTGGCCCCATGGTACAGAATGTGGTGTTTTTCTTTGGTGGTTTTGGGCAGTGGAAGATGGTATTGGTCAGCTTGTCTAGTGTTATAATTGTGTATTTGCCTGTTTGTCATGAAATAGTTATAGAAGGTAGATTATTATAGTGATAGTCATGTATGAAAAAGTGCGGTTTGGAGTTTGTTAATGTCAGCTATTTTTAGTGTCTTGAGGAATGAAATAATGGTAAGGTGTGAGTTCTGTAAGGTGAGTTGGTGATCGTGCGGATAGCCCATTTCTGAGTGGTGTTGAGTTGATCACGAAATGCATATTTAACATCCTATTATCTACTAACATTTTTGTGAATAATTTTGGTAAAAGTTGGTAGCAAAATCAGCACTTGAACGAGTTTTAGTAGTTCAATGTTAAATCACTGAAAATAGTTTGTGAGTGTGTGTGTGTGTGCGTGTGGTTACTGCAACATAGAAAACCACAAAAATATGGAGGCCAGAATGGCACCAAGGGAAGCCTTTCATATTTGCCAACTGAAAAGAAATGCTTAAATAATGTATCAACAAGATTTTCATTGTAAAAACAAAAAAATATTGGACCATGAAGTAGCCTATTCATCTGTATCTTTGTTTTGTTGTAGAACTGACAGAATGCCCATGATAACTGCTGCAGCTAGCTGAACCCCTCCTAGTGTCAAAAATGAAACATCGTAACTTTTGGTGACGTCATAAATCCATCCTGAAAAACAAGATTGAAATAAAGTTTATGATGACGCTATTATGAAATCGGTATTAACGTGGATGGAAGGATTATTCATTTATTCACACATTTTCTTGGAAAATGATTATAATGAACTTTAAATCTCCATTACACATTACTGCTTATGGCAAAATATAGGGTACAGAAAACCACCATCACCTGATAATTATTATTTCTACAATTAATATTAGGTGTACACTTTATAATAAAGGAGAACAATTTTATAGACAAAATCTTGTGGACATTTAGGAGCTGTAGGGTGACCAAAAGTACGAGTAATAATGGTATAATGGCTATAATGGTAATAAGACTGCTTTCAAAATAAAGACATCGGTGTCATTGCCGTGCAACAACACCATTCCTATTAAAACTGCTGCAAAGAATTTGGGCGATTTCTTACAAGTCTATCTAGCATTTAATTTTGGATCGTACCAACTTTGATTGATTGTGGCTGATGAGTATTGCGGAACATACCTGTAAGAAATCCGGATACAATTCTTCCAAGAGACGCTGATAAAACCGTCCAGGCAATACCTTGAGTCAAATTGGCGTTTAGATTTTTGCATATGGAGTAAATAGCCAAAACGCTGGGATTCGATAATCCATATATGAATGATAAAATTACAAGCACTGGAAGAGTATCAAAGAAAGGGTAGAGTACTAAAGCACAACCGTTAATAGTTAGTCCAGATACGGAGATATATTTTGGATCATAATGTCTATTTAGTATCAGAGGGACAAATATGCTTCCTGTGAAATGTCCGATACCCCCTGCAGTTGCTAAAGAAGTTGCAAAATATGGCGCCAAACCTTGGTTCATCGCATAAGGTACGAGATAGGTAACCCAACCCATCCAGCTGTAACTGTAGCTAAATCCTGCTACAAATATGCCGATAAAAAGCGGTTCTTGAAAATAGTGGACATTAAACATATTGCCGATACGTTTGAAGACACTAATTATCGTTTCCCGTAGAATATGCCCATCGTTTCCATTTTCTTCTGAATTCAATTCCGTGTAGCCGTCATTCGTGTCATGTTTACCTCGCACGTTCAATACCGCTCCGCAAACAATAAGGTTTGAGGCGATTCCGCCTATAATAATCATAGTTCCCCTCCATCCGTAAGCGTCTAGCAGTAATTGTGTAAGAGGAGCAAACGTCATAATTCCTACAGAAGATCCAATGAAGGCGACACCATTGGCTATTGCGTAGTATTTTTCAAAATGATCTCCAAGACTACCCAGTAGAATGACTCCAGAAAATCTCAATGGTATTCCTGTGAAATGATATTGAATATAATATGAAATCATTAATGTCATTACTCCAGAGAACGCAGGAATAATTCAACGAAACTCTGCACATGTCAGACTGCACTAAAACAATAACATTACTAAAAAAATGAACAAGATTGTTTGGTTTAGAAATAAGGAGTGAAACAATGATTTTCATGCCTGTTGCTTCACCATGATGCACTAAAATGACAACTAATGGCCTTTGTGAGTTTAGATTTGACCAATGAAAAGGTAAGGTAAAATATTAGAATTTAACGACACCTAAACACAATTGTGTCATATTGTATCATCGCTGAAATTGGATGTTTGATACGGTCTAGTATTTTTCATGGTACCTTTTTCCAAACTATATAATTTGTTCATTCATCTGTACAGGAAAATGAATTGCGGGATCAAATTACATGTCAACATAATTATAATTGGTTAAAGAAACATTAATTCTAGTAAGTATTTCTATGGTAATAACTAAGTCAACATTTATGTGTAGCTAGGAAAGGTTAACGGTCGTATGTATATGGAAAACGATTTTGGCCCGTATTCTCAAACGATGATTAACGCTAATCACTGGTTAAATCGCAATTTAAACGCCCGCTAAAATAAACGCAATTCTCAAAGCATGGTTAACTTTAAACGCTGTTTAAATTTTAGCCGAACATCGTTAAACATACCTAAAACGTTGTTAAACTTAGACTTGGTCCGGGGGTAGTTTAAGGCGTGTTTAACTTCACATTTTCATCAAATGCCTGATATTTTCAGCTCTATGTGA